>JARHVA010002683.1:2130000-2207500 GCA_037957365.1 Torreya grandis
TTTTGAATCCTTATTAAAAATAAATTGAAAATGTGACAAACATACCTACTACTTTGTGTTTGGACTCAAAAAATTTATTTGACTCAAAATATTTTGAATTGTGGGTGAGTTATGAGTAGTGAAGTTGGATTTCATATCTTGGCACAAAGTACATACAACTACTACATCATATCCTTATCAAGAGAGAACAATAATGTCATCATCAACCAAGAGGTCCTTAAAATTAAGTTAGAAGGTATCCAATGTTTTATTTTGGTAAAGTAGGGTTTTGTATAGTGGAAGAGTTTAAATTATCAATTATACTTCTATCAAAATCGATGACCACTAACCTCATCTAAACTCTTGTGTACGAAACATCAAACAACATGAATATGTAATTTTTGGTGGAGATAAAAGATAAATTAAAAATTAGAAATAAATTATACAAACCATACATATCGTAATGGGATTTTTATAATTAGATATCAATTTTAGATAGGTAGATGATTCATTATCATATACATGTACATATATATATATATGGATATACAAGTATACCTACCTACCTACATATGAACTTACCTATATACATACATACATACATACATACATACATACATATACATACATACATACATACATACATACATACGTACATATGTGCATATAGATAAAGTTTCAATATTATTTTTTAAGTCTTTATATAATCAATCTTGACAGGTCACATTTCCAAATACAATTGAGTTTGTATATTCATCAATACTAAATTGAAGGTGACAAGCACAATTACTACTTTATGTTTGGAATCAAATATTTGATTTGACTCAAAATATTTCAAACTATGGGTAAGTAGTGATTATTTAATGTGGCACTCATATCTTTCCATGTATTACATATAACTACTATGTCATCTCCTTGCCAAAATAGATCAATAAAGTTATCATCAAGCATATGGTCCTTAAAATTAAGATTTAAGGCATGTAATATTATATTTTTTGAAAGTTAGGTTTTTTAAATTAAAAGAGAGCAAATTAGAAATCATACTTCCATTAAAATCTAGGACCACTGACCTCATCTCACCTTTCTATATGAAACATTAAGTAACAATAATCAGATATATTTGGTGGAGGTGAGAGATAAAGTATAATGTTCAATTAAATTACACAAGCTATACATATTGTAATGGTATGTTTATAATTTAATCTAAATTATAGACAGTTAAGAGGTTTCATATCATATGATAATTGCATATAAAAAAATTATATAAATTTAAAAACATCTTTCTATTTATGTCAAGTTATTATTATGCTTTGCTAGATTTCATGTAAAAAGAATTTGAATTTGATTTTTATCTAATTACATCATAAATTATATTTAAATTTGATGCATATTCACCATTCTATTTAAACATGTTGATAGTTGCTTATTAAATACATCATTTTAAGGAAAAGACTCTAAGATCAACTTTAAATTTATCTCTCCTATATACAAGAGCAGACAATATTTTTAGACAAAATTAAATTTTAAAAATAAATAAAAATGAAGATAATTTAAAAAAAATCCAAATAAAGATAATAAAAAATGACATGCACAAAGAGATGAAGAAATAAAAGGTCTATATTATAATTATTGATCAAATTTGATTTTTAGGTCAAATTAGCACACCCCTAAGTAAAAACATGACTTTTAGGTGCTTTAAGTGTCTAATATAGATTTAAATATGTGATTTATAGGTTAATTAATGTCACTTAGTATTGTAATAGCCTTGGTCATTAGTTATTTTAGTCTTTTTAGTCATTTTGGGTCATTTTGAAGTCAAAAAGGTACATTTAATGATTTGTACGAATTTAATTTAAAGTGTGAGGGTACCAAAATATTATTTCACATCCCACATATTTGAATGTCTTATGTAACTAAAACCAACTAAAAATTGGTAGGTTCCTTTGAAAAATGGTAGTTTTCTTGAAGAAGAGAAGAAGTTTGGCACTTTATACAGCTCTTTGGGAAGTGTGACATGTAGCAAATGATCATGGTTTGTATTTTAATCTTCTAAAATATTAGTTACACATTTTGTTTTCTCTATAAGTGCAATTTTTGGCCCAAAACCATTTTGCTCCTTTTTTAGTCTTCTTGGCAAGTAAAAATAACCTTTAGGTTTATGGTTAGTATGAACAAATCAAGAGGTTTCATATCAAAATTTTTGGGGAGGTTAAATTATAATTAGATACCTTAATTTAAAAATAAGGTTTTGTAATAATGGTGGCCTTTTCTTCATGAACCATCCTCATGAGGTTAACTATAAGTTTTTACTTACTGTTTCAAGCACCATGTAGATTTTACTCCAATTTTAGCAGGTCTATATGAAACAATTGGTGATATTAGTTATATATTATTTTAGATTAATCATTAGATTATATACATACTTGTTTTATTTATTCATGGTTTTTGATGAGAAAACCATCTCAAAGTTGGTTGATTAGTCTCATTTAAGAAGACAGGTAGTTTTCTGCCATTTCAAAGATCTTCATGTTTGATAATGGGTTTAAAGAGATGGAATAGGTCCTTTATCATGTTTTAAATTCTATATTATTTCCATTAAACTTATAATCTCATATTGTAAGTCATATTTCATGATAATGCAGTCATGAAGCATCATGTAGCCAGTTTATTATAGGATTGTCACATACAATCAGCTAGATGAAATGTGTAAGACTTTTAACATCTCCATGGAGGTATATTTATATTATTTATAAGTTTAATACATCATATTATTAGTATAAAACAAATTATATATTCCAAGGAGTGTAAAAATGGTACTATAATAGTCATACAAAATAACTTCCCATAGTCTATCATTGATATGCCTACCTATAGGTGTTTTCATGCTCCACAAAGTATATTGAATAGGATAATTTGAATTGAGGAGAGTTTGGTTAGTGAGTGAAGTTTTTTTAACTCTTTTAAAATTTTCAATACTAATTGAAACTAATGAACTATGCTTCCTATCCATAATATTATTTTCTATCTGCCTATACATTAAAATTGTCAATTTTAGGGTTTATCAGAGAGATTGAGATGTCACCTAGAGGACTTTAGACATGTGGTGAAGCATTAATTTGGATATTAATATTATACAATGACATTTTAAGACTTTTTTAAATAATATATTAGAAAATGGATTTGAGATCACTTAACAATCTCAAATAACTATGTTCAAGCCACAAGTCCCTAAAGGAACAAAACAAAGATCCTCAATATTTTAATGGTGTCTCATATAGGGGTTGTAAATAATTTTTAAGAAAATTTATGATGATGGATTATATTATCTATAGTATATAAATAATTTTAAATGTTTTAGGTCAAGAGGATTGGTGGAGGTCAACTATTATAAGGTCTCAATATGCCTCTAAAATCACTAAAACCAGGCAGTAAATTAAATAAGATTTAAACTACAAAATTACCTTACACTCAAGGATGATAGTTATATACCATGATAAAACATTAATATGATTCAAAATGACTCAAGTGATCATTCATGTCCTAATTATTATCTAGGGAGGATGGAATACTGTGTTGGGGTTTTACGCTCACCTATAGGTTTCCTTGTGCCTAGAATGTTCATGTACAATAGACTAAACTATTAACCTAGACATGAAGAGAGAGAGGTAAACATGTAGATGTCATTTTGGATTTTTAAATGGGACTCCAAATATTTTAAAATATATCAAGGAATATATTATAAACATATAGCACAAGGTTAAGAGAAACACCACCTATAGAACTCCTTATAGTCAACTATAGGTGATTACAGTGGTAGTGAATAGACCTGAGGTATCAAACAATGGTCTAGACTAAAATAAATGAATAAAATGATCCAATATATTACAAAATTTTACTATGGGATTCTAATATTGTTTTAAACACTATGACCAATTCTCAAAGAAGCAAATGTGCACCTACATGCCCCATAATCAACTCTAGATGACTATGAGGAGGTGCAGGGAATAATAAAGCTGAGTTATTGAGGTGGGTAGGACATAAAATTAAATAAAATGGATATAAATAATATTAAAAATGTCTAGATAACTTAAATTAAGTTTAGATCATCATAAAAAGGTCTAAATACTACAAAATCACCTATAGGTACGGTTCCAAATGACCAACACAATCAGGTAGGGTAGTGCCATCTTTTAAATTCAAGAGAACAAAGGTATATAAAGGTGTAAAAGTGTTAGATTTTTTATAATAAAAAATATATTTTTATTATTACAGCATAGATATACATCTTAAAATGGATATAAAGAAAATCAAGGGCTAAAAAAGACGTAAAACATAGTCAAATTAGGAGAAGCCTATGCACAATCTACCTCTTAACAGTCTGCCTAGTAAATATAATGAGTTTGGGAAGAAAATAGATTGATCAAAGGATAAAAATTATTGATTATAATATCCATCACCTGGATAACACTGTCAAACATTCACCTTACTTTATAAAAGATGGGAAATACTACCTATTTTATCTCAGACAGGGGGTACTTTCCCCATGCATAAACCCTATAGTTTAGAGAAAAGAGATAAAAGGGTGATATTAGGATCTGATTATAACACTTAAGGAAGGTTTTTATATTTATTAAATATCAATATAAACATATTATAATATAAAAATGGGTATTTAACTCAACATGGTACCCTATGTTCATAAAGTTGTAGTCATGACCCTTGAGCAAGATTTTAGCCTAGAGCCCAAACAATAGGTCAATTTCACATATAGCCATAGGAGTAATTTATATACTTTGGAAAAAAAAATTAGACCAAATGAGATGTTTTTTATCTATTGGTTTATATAATAAGTCATGAAAGGATCAATTTTTGGCTTTAAGGTCACTTACGCCAGTTGGAATAGAGAGACAAGCTCGATAAGGCAGTTTTATAAGATTGTATATTCTTCAAGGATATGAATGGGACAAAAATAATTATTTAGGAATTATATAGGGCATTTATAATCAATTTTGTTGCATTAGTTTGAGATTTAGATCCCAAACCTTTATGAAACATCACTAAAGGTCAAAATTGCTCAGAAACCTTAAAACCCTTGCAACGACTAATCTAGAGAAATAAAATTGGATATGAATTATAATGTCATGTTTTTAACATTCTACCTATATGAAATTTCAAATGACTCAATAAATCTTCCTCCCATGCTTTTTGGTTGTACAGACCTATATGAACAGGGTGAAAAAATAAGCTATTATTGACCATTTTATGTCTTGTACAGGCTACAAGAGGAGTCTAAATATGAAATTAATTTTTTATGGAAACTTTATAATTTTTATAAATCTATATATTAATTTAATTCCTTTAATAATATTTTAATGGTTTGAACAATAGCTCTCATTTTAGCTAGTCAAAATGGCATATTTGATAAGCTAGTGAGAAGGGTCTAAAACATCAAGTGAGCTCATTTTAAAGTGTCCTAGATGATTCTAAGGAAATTTAAGGTATTTAAATGTTCCATAAAAATCCATCCCATATATTTTATTTGTAAATTTTTTCCAATTTTGAGGACAAGTGTGCAAGGTGCATGGAAGAGGAGTTTTCTTGACAGTAAGTAATGATAACTTAGTTTAGAATGATTTTAGATGAATAAGAATACAAAAATTTAATAAATATGAATTATTGATAAACTTATAGTTATTTCAAATCATTTTAAATCACCCTACATTGTTATGAGGCATTTAGATAGGGCCAATCATGTAGCCAATTTTTTGAGCCAAAATGAGGTGTTTTATGACACTTTACAAGATTTGATGACTTGGATGGACACATGTGACTAATAAAATTGCATGTTTCATCCCACATCCTATTCTCATGCACAATTAATTCATTCTCTTAGATTTAAAAATGTCCTTTTGACCCTTGAACTTCTCTTTTCTCCTCTCTCTCTCTCTCAAGTTCTATAAGAACTAAGCATTTTGGCCATTGTAATTCATAATCCACCTGAGTATGGTGAATACCTACTCAAATTCATGCCATTGGATCAATATTACTACTATTTTTTAACTCTTCATGAATGTATTTATTTGGTTTTACTTGAATGTGGGTCTTGCTTAGTGAATACTATGGATTCCTTAGTAGTTGTCTTATTCTTGCATCCTATTTGTAGTTGAATATCTTATCTTATAGGGAATATGAAGTGTTATAAGATATTTATAGGTTTACACATTCATCCATAACCTCATAGTGTAACATTGATGTGCGAATATGAATATTGGAGAAGAGTATGTCCATTTTATCTCTTTATTTTTTATGTAAAATGTTGATGGTTGGAAGTCATTATCTATTTTTGTGTATCACCTCCCTTAGGTTAGTTTTATTTTATTTCTCTCTCTCTCTCTCTCTCTCTCTCTCTCTCTCTCTATCTCTCTCTCTCTCTCTCTCTCTCTCTCTCTCTCTCTCTCTCTCTCTCTCTCTCTCTCTCTCTCTCTCTCTCTCTCTCTCTCTCTCTCTCTCTCTCTCTCTCTCTCTCTCCATCCTACCCCCCAAAATTAATTTTAGTTTTGATCCAAAGTGTTATATCAAGGGAGCTAGCCTTATCTATAGATTCACCTCATATTTAGGATACCCACAAGCCTAACGGTGTTTCTATTCTTCTAATTAGATGAGGATATATTTTCCATCTCCTCAAAGGGTGAAAATAAAAGTGATAACAATAATGATAGGTAAATATTTACATAACATAGGGACAGATTCATAACTAAATAATTATAAGAAAAAATAAGAACATGTAGATAAGATGATAAAAAACCATGAATAAACATCTCAATATGATAAAAATGTATTAAGAACAATATTATAAAGATAATGAATTAAAATCAATTGACTAGGGAAGAAACAGAATGTAAACAAGAACTTCATTGTGATGTATCTCAAAGTGACTATCATCAATAAATAACTAATGTTGACATTAAGTTTGAAGAGATAAATTTAGTATCAATAGATCATGTGATCAAAAAACTATAATGCATATCAATATTTAATTAACATTGATGTTTCAAATAATGTAAAAAATAATTATATACAAGAGCAAAGAATATCACAACCTATAATAATAAGAAGAATCCAAAATAATGATTTACAATAAGACTCAACATCACAACCTATAATAAGAAGATGGATTTAAGAATCATTAATTAAAAGATAAAAAAGTATAACTAATCCCAAAAAAATGCTTGGCAGATAATTGAGTAATTTTTAGATTATTTTTAAACATGATCTCGATATTCTTGCTTCACTATATACAATTTACATTTGAATGAATGTGTATCAAACACCTGAAGGCCATGTATTTAATATACGGTGTTAATATGGAGATAATAATTGATTTTAATCACCAAAAAATAATGGATCATTGGCCACTAGTATCATAACATTAAAGATTAATGTAAGTTGAGGACATGCTAATATCTTGTGTTATCCCAATCTTATAAGTCACACACATGCAACTAGACACCAATATAAATATAAAAGACATAAAATAAGTTTTTTACAAGAAGTATAATATATATATATAAACATTTAGTCATTGAATAAATTTTTTTCCAATGATTATAGATCTAAGTAAGGATCAACATGCAATAAATCACAAATTTACAACCAATAGAAAGTGCCTAAATAAGGCATTTACATATAAACTAGAACATGATAGGTTATATTCCAAAGTATAGTTTTATGAAAATGATATTTTTGAAATTTCACTTGACTCTAATGAAAATGTATTTATCTAGCTACTCATTATCTATATACAACTTGATTATGATGTAAATGAAGATATATTTGTAGGTCTAGTGATGGAGATGGATTAAGGAAATATAATTAATAACACAACAATAATGGCCTCCAAAACACCAAATACTTCAAGATATATGGAATTAATCCAAGCATGGGTAATTTAACCTAATGTATATCTTAGAACAATAATTAATTGGTCAGGGATTAGATAATCTATAATCAATGAGAATGTCACATTAGGCATACTTGATATGGGATTTCCAACATTGTTTACTAATGGAAGATGTAAATGGCTAGAACCACCATTAAAATGAGTACATCTACATAAATTTTTTAAACATATATTTTTATATATGGATCATCACTTCACCTATGCCACATAATTTTTACATGATGAACATGATCATGAGACATGATCAAATTTAATTAGTAGTGTTTGTGAAAAATACTTTTCAAAAGATGCCAATCACGATCAATGAGATTTTTTAACACATGGATAATATGTGTGTCTCCCATTTAGTTAGTTATTTAATGTTATTTATAACCACCTTGAGACGTATAAGGTCCTATTAGGAAAATTTTGATGGTGAATTAATTGACATGTTGCCTCAACTTGGGTCACCTACCATTTTATTCACTTTAAGTACAAATAATTGTATAGGTTTGATCTACGTGTGCTAATGGTAGAAATAGAAACCACGAATCCATGAGAATCCTAAAATTGGTGATTATAATATACATATTAATATTTTCATATAGTTCCATGCACATTAACTTGTGATATAATTTTTTCATAAGGAGATATTTTAAAAGGAAAGAAATTAAAATATTATTGGTCTAGATATGAACGGAAACATAGAGGTTTACCAAATGTGCATTGATTCATATGGTTATAGGGAGAATAAAATATGGATAACCTTGATTGGAAAAATGATCCTAAATTAAAAAATGTTGATAAATACTTTCATTATATTATTCACACATAGAATCCTTAGGAATATACACACCAACAAAACATACATGCATGTTTTTAATCCTCACCAAATCTATGTTTTATATAACTTTTTATTTTATCAATGTAACTAATAACCTTTTATACATATAATTAATTATAAGCATTATGAAATTTTACTCATCAAATGTGTCCTCAAATTATAAAATAACTTACATAGGTGGATACAAAATGTGACTATGAAGAGATAATAAATTACGTAAAACATCATATAATGTGTAGAGAGGGTGTGTGTCTATGTAATAAAAGAGGAATAATTATTTGTATGCAAAATGTTCAGTCATTGAAATAGTTGTATAAATATTAAAAATAATATGTGAGAAATAACTAAAAATCAAGTAATTATTTATTATAGTTATAATACACTATGGCCATTGAATATTAAGGAATCAAATTATAGCAATACTTAGATATAGGATATACAATTTCAGCCTACAATAAATTATGATAGAGTAAAGACACACAATTTATACATACTAAAATTATTGATATCAAACTTATACTATCAACCTATTCTTTGAAAAGATGTTGTAGTCATGTACATTATCAAGAATGCACGAAAGTAGATTAGAAATATGAAACTTATCATCGAATGTTGATGTAGCTTTAAAATATTGAAAACCCTTATGAATAAGTATAAAGAGAATTTATAATAATTATAACTAAAATAATTATTCAAAGAGACATCAGGGAATAAGACACATGTCATGTGCTATTGGATCTTCCTTTAGTAGAGACCAATAGATTATTTGTCAAAATTAATGTCTTACATGAGGTGTTCAAATGGGTAACTAAAAAGAGTCAAATGACCATGATGAACATAAAAATTATTTACTTTACAATCCATTTTATGATATACAAAAGGATATTTTGCATAATGATGATTTAATAAAATAAAATTTAAATCCATTCAATTATAGTATTTTCTATGCCAAGCAAATCAATATTCCAAAAAATGTTGAAAATCATTACGATTCTAAATTGAAGTATATGAACCAAAATAAAAAAGATACAATGTGCATGAGGGGTAAATCATATCTAGGCTACAATGTGGATAAATTATGGAAGATACTTAAATTGATATGTTGGGAAGAATATATATTGACAAATAAACACCATCAAATCATAAATATCATGGTAAATAATACACATATAAAGTGATGAATTTCATAAGCACCATGAAATATAATGGGTTTCTCATAAATGATGATATATCACTGAATATGAATTATGAAACCTTGGATGGTAAAAAAAGAGGCATGGATACAATTAAGACACATTATCATTCAAAATAATTTTCCATTATGCATGATAATTCAGAGAATAACATGAAGGAGAAAATATTTTCTAATTGGTTCCATTCATTGAGCTCTTCAAGATACAACATTGCTAAAGCATTGTCCACTTCTATTAGTTATACCAACTAGAGTTGTAGCATTGAATACCAATGCCTCAATTATCTGTTTACAAAATCAAATCCTGATTTTTGTAAATTATAAGGAACATGACTTGAAACTTTTAAATAAGAGATCTATCACATAAAATAAATTTTGACTGATGAAATGAGTTTTATTGGCTAAACGTTTCTACAAAACATAGACTCTCAACTTCATCTAACATTTCCTAAGAATGCATACATGATTTTTGGATCTATATCTATGATTTTAGTTAGATATTTGGGATAAATTTTTCCTTTTAGTGATAGAGCACTATATGATAGTAAAAATTTTACAAAACTATTGTGTGATGAAATTGAAACAATTATTAATTTGGAATATATATATATATATATATATATATATATATATATATATATATATATGTATATGTTAACCATGTTCTTCTAATTGGAATTATATCAATTGTAAATTTTGAATGAGTCAAACCTTGTGTGTGTGTGTGTGTGTGTGTGTGTGTGTACATACATACATACATACATACATACATACATACATACATAAATACATATCTACGTATATATAATGGGAAGTATTTTTATTATGGTAAGGGACAATTTTTTTAATTTTATCTCTAGAGGAAAATCCAATATCACCAACCCCTAGGAGACCTTTTCAAGTTGAAATAAATGCATAGCATATGAAGGAAGGACCAGATTTTCAGCCATCTTCAAAAAGTATTTTGCTCCATCCCAAACTATAGCTATAATATATTTGGTCTATCAATTTTTTTGTATAAAACTCAACTAGTTCCCATTATATCATTGATAAGTTGCTATCAAAGCGAAATTGTTGTACTTCTCATGAAACCAACTAAATGAATCATTCTGTTATTGGTGGGTACGTGTAGAAAGTTGGGGTTAAAAATTGGCATACTCATGGACTTTATTTTTCTAAAATTTAAAAAAACTAAACTTTTGTAGATAATTTGACATATATACACTCTGAATTTGTAGATGATGTAAGAACATGAAATGTAGCATTTCAGGTGTAGTTTCTAAAATATTTTTTCTTTAAATTATTAAGTATAAATACATCAAACATCTAAAATTTAAAAAACAACTCCTATTTTCTTAATTAAATATAGTAAATAAATGGTCCCACGGTGCACCATTTTTTTAATATCATTTAATATTATTTGAAACACTTTACTAAAAATTTAGATAATATATTATAGTTTGTGACCTATATTTTTTATATGTTTTCAATGATTGATTTCTTTTTATGAATTTTGCAAGTAAAAAGATCTCAAAAACTAACAATGAAATGTATAGCCATATGTGCAGCATGCCCAAATACCTGAAAAAAAACACAAATCATCTTTTTTTGAATGTCAATATAATTAGGCCTAATTTGTGACCATATAACTTGTTTTGCACTAGGATCAATGTAAAAAAAATTACATAAACATGCATAACCATGTATGTTTGCATCATGTAGTGGCCTAAAAAAGGTATAGCTAAAAATCTACATAGTTTTAAATCTTAAATTAGCCCAATAATTATAAACTTAATATTATTAGAAATAGGAGAGTGTGATCATCATGATGGTATCAAGTTTTTAAATTTCCCCTATTGAGCTTCATAGTGTATTTGGAAATCAAAGTTGAATTTTGTTAGTTTTTATCATAAATCTTGGACTTAATTGTAGATTGACATGTCCAAGCCTTTGGCTTAAGAATTCAAGCCATTCCTGAGCCAAAAAGCATTGTATTTTAATTCAAATTAAAATAACATCATGTTCATATATAATGCAATTACATTAATAGATAATCAATCACATTATTATAACATCAATAATGCAATCATGTTTCTATTATTTTGCACATTAAATTATTGAACATGTACACATAGTGACTCTTGACAAATAGACAGCATGAAGCCATTCCTGAGCCAAAAAGCATTGTATTTTAATTCAAATTAAAATAACATCATGTTCATATATAATGCAATTACATTAATAGATAATCAATCACATTATTATATCATCAATAATGCAATCATGTTTCTATTATTTTGCACATTAAATTATTGAACATGTACACATAGTGACTCTTGACAAATAGACAGCATGATCATGTTATTATAAAAAAAATAACATGTTTGTGTTCCTATTATTTCACACATAAAATCATGTGGACATGCATGTGAATCCCATCTTGGATAATATCTTATATTTTGTACTCTAAATTATTACAATTATTTCCTTATACTTTAAATTTATTTTAGTGAGTATAATAAATTATGGTCACTCTACATCTGATAGGTGTGGTCTCATAGCTACACACCTTAGAATATGGAAAATAGTTTTGAAAAATTTAGTCTAGTCAATACTTCAACATTTTTAGGGTCTAATTATTAAACCAAGGGATTTTAGTACATAATGTTTGTGATTGATATCCATTTTTCCTAAACATGTATTCATTTTAAAGGTTTTTTTGCCTTCTAGATTGAGTCTTGAAATTTATAGGAGTTCTAAGTTTTTGAAAATTGAAGTTGATATCTACTTAGTTTTAAATAGATCTAAATCAACTTGATTGGGATAGTGTAGGTCACGTTGATGACCTACACACATCAAACTATAATTTTGTGTTAATCAATCTTGTTCATGATCCTTCCCAAATTCTTGATCACCTCCTACTCATCCCTCATTACCCCTAATAATTATCTTATCATTACTCATTATCCCTAATCACTCCCTTATTGACCCTCAATATCCTTTATCATTTCTATTGACTCCCTTATCTTCTATAATCACTACTCCATTAACCCTCACTATCCTTCATCATCCCTAATCACTCCCTCTCAATATTTCATCCTCCCTAATCACTCTTTCCTAATCCTTCATCATCCCTAATCTCTTACTAAACCAAATTAACTCCCTCCTCATCCCTCTTCATTCCTAGTCACTACCTTAATGACCTTAATTATCCATTATCATCTCTAATCACTTAAGATTATAATCCCTAATTACTCCTTCATTAACTATCACCATCCCTCATGATCCCTAATCACTCCCTTTTCATCCCTCCTCATCCCTAATCACTCTTTCTTTATGCTTCATCATTACTAATCACTCCCTCATCGACCCTCATCATCCTTCACCATCCCTCATCACTCAATCATTGACTCTCACCATCCCTCATCATTGGTAATCATTTCATCATAATCATACATAAGTATATACTCTAAAGATACATTTGATTTTAATCATATGTAATTCAATCCATTATAATAGAAATTGACTTTTTTCTATGTCTTGTTCTATTATCAATATCAATTTGTGATAATTAATTTTATTACTAAATGAATTGGATGAAATTCCAAATTTATCATCAAGTAACATAAGTACTAACACAAAATAGATTCTAAATTTTCTTTCATCGAATTATCTTTGTTTTACATCTAACTAGATGAAACTATATTTGGTTCCAAGTTTGGTAGCTTGATTCAAAGGATAAAAGTTAAACATAAATCTATTATATAATTTCTAATTCTAAGAATATTTGAATTGGATGAAAATTTATTTTGTGTTTCCCATTCAAGTATGACTTGATTTTCTGTTAGTTTCAAACATACACTCCTTGTGTGTGTAATGTATGCCAAATATTTTATCTCTTGCATGAAAAATGAACATTTATTCATGTTATCATAAAAATATGTTTTTACACAATGTGAAGCATGGTGTAGATGTTCATCTAATGTTTTTTGAAGATTAAGATGCCATCAAGGTAGACTAAAAAATTGATATAGGTAAAGGGCCAAAATATGTCATTCAACATCTCAATGAATTAATTCACTACACGAGTTAACCTAAAAGGTGTAACCAACTAATAAATAAATTATTCCTTTATTTTTAAGACTATATTCTAGATGTCTAGAGATTAAACATAAATATGATGATACCTAAAATTAAGATCAATTTTGGAAAATACCTCTACACCATAGATACGGTACAAAAATGGATTAATATTTAGATGAAGATAATAGTTATTCACTTTAATCTTATTAATATTTTTTTAATTTATTCACAACATTCACATAAGCATAATTGGACTTATATAGGGTAATAATTATGGTATGATGTGTGCATTATCCATGATTTCATGGATATACCACTTGATCTATTCATTCTCTAGAAATGATATTTTGTATAGAGAGGTTTGCGGTAGAGTTAGTTAAGGGATCAAATAAATAATATTATTTAGTGTAGACTAATTAGGAACTTATTTAGGTGACTGAAAGATGTCCTTGTATTCATCCAGTTTATGGTTTAATTATTTTGTATTTTTTATTGTTGGATAAACCACACTATGATATGGTGTCATAAGGATGTTATTAAATATACTTATTACCATCAATAATATACTTCTTACTAGAACTGATAAGATTCTTAGATTTCATGGAGGTAATGACTAAAATCTTATGAACTAAAGACAGTATATGGTATTTCTTATCATGATAATATATCACAAAATTTCAAGGCTTTACTTCATAGACTAAATGGAAATGGTAAATATATGGTTGGCAACATGTAAATTTTCATACACCTCTAATGGTGAGTTGTCACAAAGGATTGCATCTTTTAAAAAAAAACTATACACCAAGTGACATTATTAGGTGATCCATTTGTCAAGGCCTAGAGTAGACCATACACTAACATATGGTTATGTATGATGTCTATATTTCAAGTACAATTTTTTAAAATATGCTTTAGGAGAAATTAAATTCTTATTTCCATTTGAAATTATGAAGTGTATTATTTCACCATTGATCTATATTTATTAATGAAACAATATTTTTAATTCATATAATTTGTTGTTTGGGGAAGTAGAGATATATTTAGTACCAACCATATCATTGGGTTTGTAAAAAATTATATAGTTACCTTTTTATATTGATATATAGCTTGTACCCACTTCTTTATATGTGAAATTAGATATCTCGTAGTGTGACACTCTTCATTTGATTTAATATTGAAGTTTTGAATTACACACTACTTTCCAATATTAGACTACACATTCAAATCATTTAAAATTTATCTTACACTCACTATTATGATAAATATATCAATAGACATAGAAATATGATGCCTTTAATTTAATTCCTCAAATCATAAAATGTCCTCATGTATTGACTACCCATTTTCGGTTCTATGGTGGTTTTAATTGCTTGTCTTTTTATGGCAAATTTTCAACTATGAATTATGTCATTTATAGTAACTCTGTATTTTTTCATAGGTACTAAATATTTATGTTTTAAAATTGCCTCCACATCATTTTGATCACTATGTCCTATATTTTATACTACCACTCATCTCCCCACTTATATTTCCTAACATTATTAAACCCCACCAAAATACCACCATCAAGGTAGTTGATGGAGTGACTAAAGATGAGGAGTATGAAGAGGAGTTGAGTAGAGATGATGATGGAGTCAATAGGTATGGTCCATGATTGTGAACGTCAATGAGGGATTGGTTATGGAGGATGAATCAATGATTATGGATGATGAGGGATTATAAGGGATAATAAGGGAGTGATTAGGGGTGCCAAAGGATGAGGAAGGAGTGATTAGAGATGATGAGGTATAATGAATAATTAATAGTGAAGGATGAGGGATGGTGAGGGTTAATGAGGAAGTGATCATGGATGATGAGTGAGCGATTATAAATGATGCGAAAGAGTGAGTTTCAATAAGGGAGTGATTAGGGATAGTGAGGGATGAGGAAGGAGTGATTAGGGATGATGAAGTGATGATTTAGGATGATGAAAGAGTGATTAAAGATGATGAGGGATGGTGAGAGCTAATAAAGGAGTGAAAAGGGATGATGAGGGAATGATTAAAGATGATTAAAGATGGTAAGGACTAATTAGGGAATGATGAGGGACAATGATGGATGATGAGTGAGTGATTAGGGATGATGAGTGATAGTGAGGGTTAATGAGAGAGTAATCAAGGATGATGAGGGAGTGATTAAAGATGAATAGGGATAGTGAGGGTAAATGGAGTGATTAAAGATAATGAGGATTAATGAGAGATTGATTGAGGGTGATGAGGCATCAGTAAGAAGTGATTAGGGATGAGGGACAAATGATACACAAGTGAAATTAACATAAAGTGTTTGTTTGATATGTACATGTCATCAATGTGACCTATGTTACCCCAATCACACCACTTTACATCAATTTTAAAGTAAGTGGTTTGCAAGCTTCAATTTTTACAAACCTTGGAGTTCTATAAATACCATAAATCAATCCAAAAGGAATAAAAACCTTAAAATGACTATATGTTTATATAAAATGAACATTAATTGAAAATTTTATGCACTGAAATCCCTAGGTTCAACTCTTAGACCTTGAAACTAACTAAGTACTGACCAAATAAGAATTTGAAAAACTTTTTTCTACATCATAAGGAGTATAACTATGAGACCAACTCTATTAGATGTATAATGACCTTAATTTATTATATTTACTAAAATTAATTAAAGGTATAAGGAAATAAACATAACATTTAGAGTACTAAATATTTGTTTCTACCCAAGATTGGATTCAAATGAATGTCCACATGTTTCTATGTGAAAAATAAAAACTTCGTGATTAGGTTATTCCTTTTATAATATTGTGATCTTGTTATCTTTTAACCAATATTTGATCCATGTAAATGTTCACATTATTTAATGTACAAAAAAATAAGAATCCGATCATGTTATTATTTTCAAAATAACATGATCATATTATGGTTCCATAATTTTTGAGCCATAGTTTAAATAACACAATCACGTTATGTCAATAATGCAATCACATAATTCAATAATGTGATTACGTTATGGGAAATGTCTAAAGAATTATTCCCTAACTCTATAAACTTACCCTTGTAATTTATTAGTCTACCCAATTTTAGTCATGTTATAATTTATTTTAATAGTAGATGCGATGTTATTCATATGAGGATATCCTAATTCAAAACTGGATCAACCTATATGTGGAATCAACTATATGATTTAAGAAAACATGAAGGATAATATTTATTCCAATTAAAATAGTCCTAAAAATGAAATTTAACCTTGATTTAGATAGATCATCATCACTATTTATTCCCCTAACTGAGGAATCATTTTTGATAGTCCCTTTTAAAATCAAACAATTGTGAGAATAAGAGATGATTGTAGTTCCAAAATTGAAATTTGTATGGTTGACATTAGAAATATTCATGGTTTCATTTAATCACTTCCTCAGTGATTATTCCTAATCTTCAACAATAATTTCATCCTTTCAATGAATATCAATATAGTTTTCATCATATTAAAATTCACTTTTTTGTACTCATTGTTCTTTCTACTCTATAATATCACGTTGGCATAAACATTCTCAATTCAAATAAAAAGTATTATTAATAGATTGATTTAGATGATTAGAGAATTAAAAGATAGTTCATACTTATTTATCATCAATTTACAACTCCTTAGTGTCATATGTTTTTCTAAATATGGAACTTTACGAGCATCAAAAGTAATAGTTCTCAAAAAATCTAGTTTACAAAAATCAACATCCATCCTCATAACTTGATTTCCTACATGAAATCTATAATAGTATGTTGAAAAACATGCCTCACATATTCAATATAATGAAAATTTATTACAAATATACTCTTCCATATCATAATTAATTACACTAACACCATTCTCCTTCATTGTCTTACTTTCAATTTAAAAATTGCCAAATGGATCACTTAGAAGCATTGTATATCTCCTCTCTTACCAACTATCTTGTCCACATTCCCACATTGTTATTTCCTATATGAAACCATAAGACTATTACCTCACCTTCCAAATCCTCATAATGTTATATGCTTTAAATAATAGAAGGCTATATATATGAGATAAATCACATGAAAAGCACGAATCCTTCCCCCCATCCTCTACCATATATAATTAAGAATCCTGGGAAGATCATTACCCATCGATAAGTGAATGGTTTCCATGATCCCACCAAATCTCATATCATAAATTTTTATTATACAAGAGTGAAATTTTGTGATACTAAGGATTTTTTATAATTTCAATTCCTAGGAGTAAAAGAAAACAAAGGCTATCAATTAACAATCATCTAGCCTAATTATAAACTGAATCAAAATCCTAATTTATTTTTAAAATATTTAATTCCTATTATAATATAAAAATAAATTCCCTAATTATTAGAATATTATTCACCAAAAATAGTCAAATGAGGAGGAATATAATTATGAAGTTTTATTATACCTTGGGAAGAAATAGTTGTGGGCTTGATATTGTTCGATGGCATGATTATTGTTGATTATCTTGTATTGTGTTGATTTTTGAATGAAGAATGATGTTTTTCTTATTGTTTTTTTCTTTAATTGTTTATTTATTATCTAGTCTTGGTATTTTGGATATAAATTGTTTGTTATTTATTTGATGCTTTTATTTATCATTGGCAAAGGTGTTTCTAATGAGATTTAAGGTTATATATTTTGTTTCATTGTACAGACATTCAAGACCTTTCTAAATATGTGTTTTACTCTCATAAAATAAAAATAAATATCTTATGGTTTTCTATGTTTTAAAAATGAATTCAACTTTAAATATCAATTTTTCCAAAATAAAAAATAAATATTCCTCATCATTTGACTCTTTTTGGTGAATAATATTCTAATAATTAGGTAATTTATTTTCCTAGTAGAATAGGAATTGAATATTTTAAAATTTTATCTAGCTATTAAAATTTGAAAAATATAATCAAAACCCTAATTATTATATTTTTTTCAAAATATATTAATCTAAATTATCAAAATTTTCAAAACAAAATAAAAAATAGTAAATATTTTCTTAGCTTTCAAATACTATTAAACTAAATAACATCAATTCCCAAAACAAAAATCAAAGTCTTTATAATTTTATTAGTTTTTAAAGTCCATTGAGATAATTTATCTTAATTTCTAGAAAAATTGAACCCATAACATTTTTATTTGTGGAAAAAATATATCATAAAAATCATTTAAATTCATTAAACATATTGAAATTTCTAGTTGGTTTCTTCGTTTTGAACATTTAATCAACTAAACTACCTTGATTTCCAAAAATAAAATCCTTTATCAAAATCAGCTAACATATCCTAATTTACAAAGACTAAATCAATTATGAAGTTACTCAAGGATGATGAGGGAGATCATGCACTCGATGAGTAGGGAGATGGCCTTTATGTGCTTTAGAAATTTTCATGTGTAAATGAGCATTGAGGAATCCATTGACCAATAGGAATAAGGGATTATAATTTTCATAAGAGATATTCACTAACCTCAATAATAAAATAATTAGTATCTTCAAATGCTACTTTTTTTTTCTTATTTTTGACATCTAATATAGCTCATTCAATCATCAATCAAATTCAACTAGATTACAACATAGTATGAGTCGCCCCAAAGGTGTAACTTATACCTTAATAAAATATAATTTTATATTTTTATAAAATGGGTTTTGTTAATATAAAGAGTGGAAATAAAAAATTCTCCTTCAATCAAAATAAATGACTACCAACCTCATCTTACATTTCGTTCATAAATTGTTGAGTAGCAATAAGCTATGTGGGGGTTAGATTTTATATTTATGAGGGTTCGAGTAGTGTCTAAGTGTGGGTAAAATTAATATCATAAAAAAATGAAACTATTGAAATATTTGAAGGTGATTTGGGCATTGGTGGTGAGGAGAAATATAAAAATGGCTCTAAACAAGAAACCCATAAAATTAAAACCAATAATATGAGTAGAAATACAAATTCAAACATTAGCTATCAAATATAAGCCACTTGAAAGGTGGTAAGTTAAATCATATGGGTCATATGTCCTACTATAAATAACACCTTAAACTTCATATCCATCACCTATGTTAGCCAAATTAGGTCCCTCCAAAGTGCTATTACCATCAACAGGCCCAACCATATATATCCTGAGGGTAATTTAGTAGAATAGTGGTCAACTTTATCTAATGATCATTTCCTATTTATCTACTTCACATAATTTAAGACATCTTCAACATCTTATGAGCCTTAAATTTTGATTAGCCTCTCCAAATTTTTATAAAAACTATTGATGTTTTCAGATATCTTCTTTTATACTTCCTCCTATGCACCTTGGTTATGTGTCTTAGGATTAAGTTCTATAGATAGAGGCCCTACCACCTCATTCTCATATCCAACTTCAAGGAATAATTTTATGTACAATATAGTAACATTTTATTTGGATTTTATAATAATACCATTACAATTCTCCTCATTACACATATCCTATATTACATTCTCATTTATAGCCAACCAACCACTAAGACCATCCTGATCAGATTCAAATGGTGTGATTTATTACTACACTAGATTTTTGGACTCATAAAAGTATGCATCTTTAATATAGTCACATTCAAACTCAAACATTTTAACTTCTACTACCATTTAGTGACACATAGCCCAGTCAAGATGGGGGCTTAGTTTGGGGTATCCCTAAGAATCAAGAAAGAAGACCAAGATAATATTGAGGAGACCTATACCAAGGAACTTCTCTAGTTTATCCTAGGGTAATTTCAACTAAATAAATATATACAAAGACAAAAAATGAAGAATGAATTCAATTATGAAGTCAATAAGTACTCTAGCCTGCCCTTGCAAAATCTACAGGTTCCTTTGCTTCCATGAAAATGATAAAATGTCATTAGAGAATATGAGCCAAAATTTATGAAAATAGGGAAGGAATTTAATATAAGGACATGCATAACCAAACCTAATGTTCATCCATCCAATATCATAATCAAAAAATAATAATCCAAGGTTTAAGACAATAATGTCATAACTTATTAGCATAAGGGTAGGAGAAAAAACTTGCTCAACCATTTTAATTACACTATAAAAAGAACATAAAGGATTAACAAGATCACAATTATTCAAAATATAAAAAACATATAGCTTCTTATACATTAATAACTAGGGAAAATAATATTTTTTAGATTCAAGACAAGAGGCCCAAATCACATCAAACTTGAATGACTAGGTATGCATAGGATCAAGCACATACTAGATATTATTGAGGATGAAGTATGGGATATTAGAGAAGCAAAGGTTATTTTAAAGTATTTGAGAATTATACTCAAGTAAAGGTAGGCCTTTTTTCCACTTCACACTATCCCAAAACTCCCCCTTTCCTCCATGAACAACACATTATTTATCTCCTTAATATTTATTTGGAAGAAGGTGAAAGTTACTCGCTAAGATATAGAGAAGTAAAATCTATATTTGAGATTTGACCAAGAGGCCCATCATGCATGGGAATTTAGATCCTAAAATATTCTCAATGCCTTAGTGTAGCAATCAAAGGTAGAAAATCCCCTAGTGAGGGCTAACAAAGTCATGTTGACATTCAAGTTTAACCATAATGATCTATATCCCTGACTAATGTCCCAAAGTAGTCAAATACCTATTTGACATAAATGAAAGGTTTAGAAAAATCCCAGGCTAACCATATAGAGGAAAATATAGGAAAGCCAACAACTTTAATTGTGAAAATCCATATGAGAATATCAATAATGTTAATTCTTTATAGTGTGAATTTCCTTTAGTAAAGCCTTTTAAAATATTATTCCTAACTAGGACTTTATGGGCCTCATTTCCAATGGAGGCTCTAATTATCCACTTAACTGCTAGAGTTATTCCTTGCAACTAAAGGTCCTTTAGCCCCAGTCCACTAGTATTTTAAGGTTTTCAATAAAAAATACCATGAGACCATGTGCATTTTATTTCCTCCTTTCCCATCTGACCAAAATAAATCTCTTATGATTCTATTAATAATTTTGATTTTATTTTTACCAAAGAGCCAATAGGAGGCATAATATATACTATATGATAAGAGAAATTTCTTCTAGACTTGAATCCTTCATGGTAAAGATAGTAGATGACCATATAATTTTAAAAATTTCTTAATGATTTTATATAAAATCTATTCCCATATACTTTTGAAGGAGGTTTAAAGGTAAAAAGGAATACTCATGTATCTAACCATCTCATCATAGCCTTTCCTAGCCCAACCAAAAGTTGAAAATAAGTCAAGAGGCTTCTCATGCTAACCTAGTACGTGTGACTTATGCCTGTCCACTTTAGATACAAAGGTAGAGTAATATATATCTATCCACTTCATAACCTGAGCCAAGTTAATTTTATCCAAGGTGACAAAGATTGATGTATCATTAGAAAATAATACATCAATTAGGGAATCATTATTATAAAGTGATATACATTTTACTAGAGGCCTAATGTTAGAAAATCTAATAAGATAATGCAGTGTATCCATGACAAGAATAAAGAGCAATTGGGTAAGATGATAGCCTCTCCTAATGAAACATTAAAGCTCAAGAATTTATATTAGTTCCCCATTGAAAACAATAATGGTTGAAGCATCTTGAATATTGCATTGACCATTATATAAAATTTATCCTATAAACCAAATGCATGCATCATGCTCTTAATGAAGGGCCATTTAATTATATCATATAATTTTTCAATGTCAAGCAAGATCATTTATGCATACTATTTGGAGTCTCTTGCCCATTAAATTCCTTCCCAGCTGGTAATTAAATTATGTAGGATATATCTCCCTCTAACAAAGCTAGTTTGGGTCTCCAAGATAATAGAGGGCAAAAGCAATTACAACATCCTCGTAATGATATTTTCCATAATCTTGTAGGAGATATTGAGGAGGTTAATTGGTTTCTAATTTATGACTAAAGATAGATTACCATCCTTAGGAATAATCTTAATAACCCCTATATTAATATCTGATACAAGTGTGTTGAATCAATAACCTCATTAGAGACCTCAAAGGAATGTTTAAAAAACCATTCCTTATTGAAATTATAAAATTCATTAGGGAAACCATCCATCTTAGGCACTTTATCTTATTTTAATGAGTAAATTGTGTTTCTAACCTCATCAAGTAATATAGCAACGTCTATGAAAGAGACCTAAGATTTTGTCACCTTCTTAGGAATGCACCTCATAAATGGCCCTATTTTATTCAATATAGTCAATAAACACATCAGAATGGAAATGTATGGCATAGAAGTAAAAAAAATCACCTTTTATACTTAGAACATCCTATAAATTCTATCCATTAACTTTAATTCCTTTCATCTTGATTTTTATGTGTTTAACTTTCAAAAATATGAAGAAGAATTTAGAGCCTCTATCTCCAAAGGTTCAACTAGGTGAGTCTATAAAGGATCTCTGCCACTACAAAAATATACTATTTAGACTATCAAACTTGGTGCTTCAAAAGGTTAAAATCTTTAAGAAGAGCCCCAATTGTAGGGTCAAATTGTAATGAGGTTTAACCTTGAATGAGTTTCTCTTGAGCATATCTTTGAACATTTCTATTCTTTTTTGCTTTGATCTACCCATTGGTACATATAATTTTTTTGGTAATTTTCACACTAGAATTCCAAAGATCAACATTAGAGCTAGGGTTACAAATAAATTTTATAGTATTCTAAGAATATTGTAGGCCCTCTATGTATTCCTTGTCATTAAGATGTGACACATTAAATATATATAATAGTTTGAAATCTATAATGTTTTTTTCTCTTCACTAACCAATGAAAATTCAATTGAAATAGGGTGATGATCAGACATAGTATAGGTTAGCATTGTCACCACATTACCATCCTTTATTGGATCTATAACAAGTGCCTCCATAGTCAAATAAAATATTTTGAGTCTTGAGTACTGTCTTATGTTACTACTATGATTAGTAAACTAGGTGTACCAAATTACTCTGCATAAGATAATACTCTTTTGGAGAGGATCTCCAATTCTATGTATTTTTTTGAACTTAGACTATAGAAAAAACTCATTTATTTTCCATGCCAGGTGGTCACTCCGTAATTTATCTACTATATCTTCTGCACTATTGAAATCTCTTCCAAATACCCAAGGAACATTTTTTAGATTTATGGTTATCCAATTGCAAAAGTTAACTCAATCCATATAGTCATGCGGGGGGGGGAGATATTACATAGGCCAAAGGTCTAATTATGTCTTGCTATCATTACCTAGACATCTCTATTTCAAGGAGAGACACCATGTTTAATAATGCAATATTTCAATCTAGAGTTCACCAAGATAGAGCCCCCCCTTTCCCTCTTTAATGATTGGTGGAGAAATAAGGAACATGGGGCTAGATAAATTTCAAGACTAAGGATAGATGGGTTTCAATAACCTTCACTTCTTACAAGAAGAGGGAACCCAAGTTATCTCTTCAATGTCTAAACTATCTTACAACTAGTTTTTTGACTAGGGATTCTAGTCCTCTTACATTTCAACTTACAATTTGTATAAATAACTAGGGGGTATTCAAAGGTTAATTAGATTAACCATGGGGCTTACCCCCACTATTGTATAATTAAGGCAAAAAGTTTAGGACTTTATTTTCCTTGCCCTTTTTTATAAGGGGGGTCTTGTAAATTAAGAAAAGTCTCTTTGGCCATATTATATGTTATTAGTCTTAGATTTTTCATAATAGGTCTAATCTTAAGTACTTTCATAAATGTAAAAAAAAATTGGCATCTTTAAGTTTCATTTAATATTGAAAGTGCCACTCCTAAATTCTTTCATCTTTATTTCATATATGGCACTCAAACATTTTTTTATGTATTGTTTTCAAAATGGATCCATCAATTTCAATTAAATACATTGGTTTTATTCTATAAATCCTAGGAGGAGTTCTTAATAGTATATTTTATTGATTTTGTCTTTTCATATTATTTTTTTCATTAGTAGGTTCTTCATTCAATGATGTTCCCATATTATTTTCTTCATTGTAGCATTCTCCAATAGGTGTTTCCATATTATTTTCATCATTATTAGTTTCTACAATGTAGGTTTCCATGCAATTCACATCATCACGCATACTATCATCATCATAAAAAATAAAAAAATAAAATTTGAATGTGGACTTGCATTATATTTGCATATATTATTAGCATTGGCAGTTGAAATCTCATAATTTGGTATATTATCATAATTTGTTTCATAAATATTTGTGATAATCAATTGGTCAGGGATAGTATACTAATTAGCATATTTTTTCTTCATTCACTACCTTTGTTTTTATCTCACCACTTCTAATTTGTTTGTCATTTTATAGTTTTACTTCTTCTTACTACTAATATAAAATCCATCACCCATGATTACACAAAGTTTTTAACTATTGAGGATGGGGAAAATAATCTAATTATTACAAAACAAACCTACTTCATGTGAAGTGCCAAGTGGGGATAACAATCTAATCAGTCCAAAATAATTAACAATAGTCCTATTTACTCTTTATTCAACCATGTGACTAGATAATGATTTATGATTTTGAGCTTGTGGATATAATTATAATCAGTTACAATAAAATAAAATAGATCAGGGGGCAAATAATGTATATTAAACATTAAACTAGGTGACATTACTCTCAAAGTAATAAAAATGTCTATTGCTATTTTCTTTTTTTATTACTACTCCAAGAACCCTTTATGAAGTAATACTACATATAGATATTGAACACTAAACACTATACCTTAACCCCTAACCCCTATACCCTATAGGTCCTATACCTTATAGCCTAATCCTTAACCCCTACACCATATACCCTAAGCCATAAACCTTATACCCTAAACCTTAAACCATAATCCATAAATCTTAAGATAGAAAACCTAAGTTTGATTAATCATAATCTCTAAAAGTCCTAAAACAATAATTTTAGCAAGCCAAATAACATGATTTAGACTCAAAATTTAAACCTTAATCCCTAAATCTCAAACCCTAAGTTGTAAACCATAAACCCTAAATTTTATACCCTAAATTATAGACCATATTCCTAAACCCTAAACCCTATATACCCTATACCATAAAACATATACCTTAAACTCTAACCCTAAACCATAAATGGTAAAATCCTCATCCACTAAACCATACAATTTATCCAAAATTAACATCATTTAGACTAAGAATTTGGTTATAAGGACTCAGTTTATCCCAAATCACTCCATTAATTGCCCTAATTGACTAATTCTCTCAATACGTGATGACATGTGGGATAATCAAACATGAAAACACATTACATGCTCATAAATAGGGTAAAATAATACAATTATCATCAATTAACTTTTTAATTGAATAGTATATCCTAAATTATAATCTAAAATCCCTAAACTGTAAGTAATTAAAAACTTAAGACCCAAACCATATACCTTATACTTAGATGTACACCTTTAACCCTAAGCCCTAAAAACTCAAAACCATAAATCCTAAACTAGATAAAAACTCTAAAATAAATTATTTAGCCCAAAATAACATCCTTTACAATAACAAAGAGGTTTAAAAGGCTCAGTTTGGCCCAAATCAGATCACTCATTTCTATAATTGCCTAATTAACTCAATCTATTGTGACTAAGGGGCCAATTTAGCTAAAAATCACATTTTACAGTTACAAATAGGTTCAAGGAGGTTAAATTTTCCCTAATTACCTTTGCCATCAGACTAAGTATGTACCCTAAAACATAAATTCAATGCCAAAAAAGACATTGTAATCATAAATAAGTTCAATCAGCTTAAATTATTCTCAATTACCTTTACGATTGGACTCTAAACCTTAAACCCTATATCACATATACTTGAAACTTTAATCACTAAACCTTAAATTGTGAAACATAAAAATGATGATTTATCCATGCAATTAACATCCTTTAGAGTAATAATTAGGTTCACAATGCTCAATTTGGTCCAAATCACATAACTAATTACCTCAATTGACTAATTTACTCTATATATGGTGACCAAGGGGCCAATTTAGACCAAAATAACATTTTATAGTCATAAATGTGTTTGAGGATCTTAAACAGGCCCTAATTTTTTTTGATTGGATGTTATTCATGCTAAAACATAAACCCTATGCCTAAAAACACATTGTGGTCTTAAATAGGTTCAATCAGCTCAAATTATCTTCAATCACCTTTACTATTGAACCCTAAAACCTAAATCCTATGTTGTACATAATTTAAATCATAAAACTTAAACCCTAAAACCTAAATTATGAATCCTAAAAACTAAATTATTTAGCCCCAATTAATATCTTTTATAATAAAAATTAGGTTTACAAGGCTCAATTTTACCCAAATCACATCATTCATTGCCCTCAATCAACTATTTCTCTTAATATATGGTGACTTGGGGGCCAATTGAGCCCGCAATCATATTTTTTAGTTAAAAATAGGTTCAAGGATCTCAAATTGGCCCAAATTACCTTTTCAATTAAACCTAATGCATCCAAAAACATAAACCCTATGCATAAATTCACATTATGATCAAGAGCCTAGGTTTAATCATCTAAAATTTGCCTCAATTGCTTTCATGACTGGACTCTAAACCCTAAACCCTATCTCATATTGTCATTAATTAACATTACAATAATTCTAAGTACACATTAATTTGACATAGGTGAAAATTTCATGTAGGTGGTATTATCATATACGTGGTTCTTTAGCTTTCCATTTCAAGCACATGCCTTATGGCTCAAGAATGGATTGGATTCTCAAACCTTAGGCATGGACCTAAAACACACATACTTAAATAAGTTTTTTATACCAAATATAAAAAATACATTATTACCCATGCTCGACACTATCCATTTTATCAAAATTTTCCTTAAAAATAGTACTACAATATTGACTAAGTCTCCACTTTCTATATATATGATGATTTTTAATATTTTTATTGATTTAAGGTTGTTATTTAAATACTTATTTAATGAGTATGATTTTATAGCACTATATTAATTGATTATTTATGTTTATATTTGTTTATGTATCTTTGATTCATTAATCCAAACTAGAAAAAAACATATGGTTGTAAACTAGACCTAATTCTCTACACATTACAAAAATATAAATCTAATTTTTGATATTTTTTGAGGTAGTTAAGGTGTGCATTAACAGCTTTACATTTTTTTTTAAATCATATTTAAGGGTATACTAGCTTGTTAAATTAATAAAAATATATTCATTAATTAAGTTAAAAAATTAGGTTACAAACTAGATGATCATATCTAGTTTTGTACCTAGGGGTTTGAATAAAAAGTAGATGACACTCAAAAATGGTGGGGCACACAAACAAATACCTAGTATTATTTTTATAAAAAATAATACCGCTTATTTTATTTTATAATGTTTGACCTTGTTATACATAAACATTTCAAACATAAATTATTAGTTTAGAAACAACACTCAAAATTCTACAATTCATGATCCTATAAAATGTTTAAATCATGAGTGTAGATATCTCAAAGAATATATACAAGTCAAGGTTTCATGTTACTTTAGGAAAAACATGTGAACTTAAGACCCCATTTTGACCCCTTAATTCCATACACTTACCCACCTATATATACATACTCATTTCACCATTTATTTAAGAAGAGAATACAAATATATGTACATTACGCATTAGCTTATACCCCATTCTACTTGTGGAGCATAGCTTAGGGTTTCATACTTTTTTTGGAGATACAAATCTTGTCTTGTGGAGAATTTTTTTGGATGTATAGATAATTTATGGAGCCTAGAGCTAACTTATCCTTATGATTCCTACATACCACAATAGCTTATTATGAATCACATTCGCTGAGGGAGACATTGAGGTTCAATTGGTTAATATTCAAAGGTAAATATTCCTAACTTTATTCTTCCTTTATAAAAGCATATATGTTAACATCCATAATTTTCTCTCATGCATTAACATTTAATATAAATTGACGTGAGTATATATATTCTATGAATATATCAAATACATCTTGGTCATGACCTCAAATATCTATTGCATCAAAAATTGGAATTGTTAAATCTCCCTTTGCATACATTTTAGTGAACTCAATGTGAATCTAACCCTAATAGGTTTTATTTCATGCCATCATTTTTTTCATCAGATAAGTTTTTTGAATATTTTTAGAACTGTATGGAACTAATAATTATACTTCTTTTTTTTGTGCACATGTTTAACATAGTCACTTCAAAATAATTTTATTTTATCTTTGAAGTATCTTCACCAATTAAATGTTATTAGATTAAACAATCTAACTTAGTATTCTTATTTAATTCCAAATTCACATACATAATTTAACTAGTAAACTTTATCTACTTTTCTCTTCTATCAACATATAGGTCTATAAACACATTTGAATAGGTTGAATCTATTCGTTATATCTTTTTTAACATATAAAGTTATTAAATTATGGTTTGACTAGTCGAACGAATTAGAAATAATTTGAAACAAATTTTGAAGATCTCTACATAAAAATTTGAAATCTAAATCATCTTCAACCCTATCAAGGTTTCTTTCTTTCTCTCTCTTCCTGTTTATTTTTTTTAATGTTATTTTTCATAAGTGTGCAATCTATAAAATTACAATCCTATAGCTAATTGGGTTAACCTAGTTGATACACTTATATTGCCTATATTTTATATAGAAAACATAGTCAATCTATTTTATTTTTGTCTTATAGACCTTACTTCTGTAGAAACTAAATGACCTACTAAACTCTATTTAATAATATTTATATATAGTTTCACCTAAAATGTCTTCATACTATTCTCAATCAAGAAATTAACATTTGTTTGTTAGTAGTTGATTCACCTTCCATTTTTATTTGTTTACATTATTAGAGTAAAAAATATAGACAAATTAGGTGGGTTTTATATTTATCTAATTAGTAATACTATTTTATATTTTTCACACACTTCCAAATAACTTTACACTAAAAAATCATTAAAAAATTTTCTTCTCAGGGCCTACGTACTTGGATTTAATCACCAAAGTGGTAGCTAAATTGGTTCTCTGGCCTAGTATAAATACATGGTTGATGGTATATATTGGTAAAGCACCTATCACCCTTATTACTATGAGATTTTTAAGTGAGGGGTACAACTCAACACCAAACAAGTACCATGACCAATATAGATCCATTTCATCCTAAACTACCTAAAACCATCCATATTTTAGATTTCTAGTTCCTTCTTACAACCAACTTCACATAATATTAATTTCAAATATAAATTAATAACATTAAGCAATCACTAAATAATTATCATTTACTTTTAAGTATGTGCTAGCTCTTTGATCATTATATTTTGGTTTGTGAAACTTGCCTTAGCTAGTGTTGGTGTAAAGGTTGTGTTGTGTGCCCTAGTTATATTCATCACATTGATCCAATTGCTTCATCTTACTCAGTTTCATCATTTTAAATACATAGTCAATCCATATGATTGTTTATCCTTCTACCCTAACTTATTTTAATCATTTTCATTACACATTCAACCCATATGACTATATATCATTGTAGGTTATCTAAAATTTGTCATTTACATTACATAATCGACCTATGTGTATGTGTATCCTTCTAGCTTATCTTAGTTTCATCATTTACAATATGTCATTGACCCATATGACTATGTATCTTTTTAGTCTATCTGAGTTTCATAATTTTCAATACACATTCAGGCCATACAACTTTGTATCCTTTTAGCCTATCTCTGATTCATCATTTGTAATACATAGTCAACCTATACAATTATGTATTATTCCATATAATAGATCAAACTAAACCTATTTCACTATGTTTTTTACAACCTTTTTAAATAGATTTTTCTCAAATAATATAATGACCATATTAATTTTATATGTATTGGTTAATAATGTACTATGTGTAGTCACATTTGTCCCTATTTTTCATTTTTCACTTCCCAATCTTAGATTCTTCCTTCAAACATAATGAAATTCCCTATCATAGTTTTTTGTACAACTTTAATCCATTTAGACAATATATGGGATATTTTATCCTTCAACCTTGGGTATCCACAAGGATACTCACTCTTGGTGTAGATTTTCATCAAATCACTCTAAGTCTTCTTAGACTCTATCTACCCCATACCATATAGTTGATCTATAAAAACCTCAAATATAAATCCAAAATCATGGAAATTATATACTGTATAGCACTTTTGCTCATTCTAAACCTAAACTTCATAGACTTATCAACATATCTACATCACAAGTTGGAACTACACATTATGTTCAACCTATTACAACCAATGCTCATGATCATCTTGTTACACCCATAAAAATAACCCCTAGGATCATCACTTCACAAAGTCACATGGTTAAAATCAATAAAAATAATAACGTAAATGATTCCTAACTCTTTAAAAATGTCTATGATAATACCTTTTACGCTATTAATAATAAGATTGGCTTTATCAATCTCCATTCTTCTTATACAACACTTAGTAAAACTAACACTAATGTTGGGAATCTTCCTCCCAATACCAATGTTGGGAATCCTACAGCTAATACTACTCCTCCCACCAACACTAATAACCCTCCTCCCATCATCACTAACAATCCACCCTCTTAATAACACTAATACTAAACATTTAAATATTAATTCACAAATCATCATACCTCAAATTCTTGCTCAAATTATTTAATAAATGAACATTATACAAATGACTAACCATTCCTAACTGATTATAATGCAACAAGATTTATTACATATACTAGTCAACCACATCAAGTCATCATTTTTCAACCAAATCAAAATTTTGTCCTTCCTCCTCTTAGAGATGCCAATGGGAATATAAACATAAAACCTTGAATTCATAAAAAATGCTTCAACATGTTCAAATTGAACCTTTAGCTACATTCACTACATCCATAGATATTGGAAACATTTCTCAAACTATCACATATGACATAACTAAAGCTCTCACTATATTTCTTAAATATTTTGGTAATCTATATAAGGAATGGGTCCAAAATAACACCTTGTCTGCCAAGAATATCTTAGCCAAAAACTTTTTTGGTGATTCACTTTAATGGTATAACCAACTTCCTAGATATTCTATCTCAAAACTAGAGGATTTAGTCAATGCTCTTGTAAAATAATTCCAACATGATGACATTACTAAAAATTAGCTTATCCATTCCATTAATGTAAAACAACTTCCTAATGAATCTTATCACACTTTCATCAAATTATGGAAGTCTCTAGTTTACAAAGTGGATGATAACATGAATGATGTTACTATTTTAAAACTATTTTTGACTACTTTTAAAGATCCCCTTCAATACAACGTTTGAATCTTTCCCCATAAAAATTTATAAAAATCCTTAGACCAATAAAAAGGGAAAGAATTTCTTATGACTCAATTTCAGACACCTAAAACAACTAATAAAAAACCTTTCCAATCATTTTCTCATAATGTTAATTTATCCAAGCCTCCCTGATCTCAAAATGGAGCATCCAATTCAACCAATTTTAACCTAACACACCCTCCCTTGTATAACTTAATAAGTAATTTCCACCCTATAAACCCTTTAATTTTGATCCTTCCAAACATCCTCCAAAATAGTGCAATCTTGATAAGTTCTATTGGTGGCATGTTATGATACGTAATTCTAATGAGGCTTGTTATGACATTGACCAATTTTTTCTTGCTTCCTTACTTGGTCCACCTATCAATCTTTATATTATAACAAAATAAAACTATCAAGACTATTTTAAAGACTAAAAAATTCAATCTAAATAACCAAAATAACATCAAAATCACTTACATTATGATAAATAAAAACTACCTTATAACTCCACCTCATTTACTAATATTTTCCTAACTGTACTTCATCCTTATTACTACACTAATAAGGAAACGATGGCTAACATGAAAAACATCAAATAGGTGGTTGAATTTTTCCAACCTCAAACTCTTAAGTCACTATAACCAAATGAGAACTTATACCAAATAACTACTCCAAAGTCCATAATAAATTGTCCTCCTTTACCTTATAAATATCTTCATACCTTGTTTAAATAAAATAATCTGACATCTTCAAACTCTAACTTATCAACAAATTTACCTATCTAAAATTACACAAGTCAACCTAGTAAATTTCATTCATATAGTTTAACTTCACCCCATTCCATATCATATGCTGGGGCATTTTAAAATGACCATCAACATACCACTTTAGAATTTGGAGTATACTACGATTCCCATCCCTACATACACTTAGCCTTTAGGGAATATTACAATGCCCAATATTATTATACAATGTAGAATAATAAACAAATTCAACTTTAAGAAACCTTTCGACACATATAGGCTTGGATTTCATATGCTCATCTTTGATATAAATGTTAGCATAATTTTTTCTTTTGAGGTCTATCCCATCTTTCCTTACTTTTCCCCACTTTACTTATTTTAGTTTCATTTTAGTTTCATTATTATTTTCATTGTATTTTTTGGTTTTATTTTAATATATAGTTTGTAAGTTGCATTATCATACCTTTGATATGACTAAGTCTTCCTCACAAACACACTATATGTTTTCTTTATGATATTTGGTTTTATTTCACATTATATTAGGCATTTGTTTGCATTTTTTGTTCTTAGATATATCTTTCCTTATTATCATTTAAACCATTTATTTATTATTTGCCTCAGTAGATTTGTCATTATTCGAATCTTATTTGCCTTCCCTTTTCTTGATATGACAATTTCACTTTCCTCTATTTTGGGTAGACTAATTTCTTTTGTACTTATGTTATATCATTTCTAGGTTCATTTTTATTCTTAGTGACATGACTATCAAAACATAGCCGCATCCCTTTCATAGCACTATTTTAGCTACTTATGATAAACTATGAGCATATGCATCATTGTATTAGTTATATCGATGGATATCTCATGATACCAATTATTGTTGTAATGTCTAGGATTTTGTAGACACCTTGGTCTTTAGGTGATTTTCTCTAGTGACTAACTATAGGCTCGCTTGTGTTTGTCACCTATTTAAATAATTTTTGGTTCTTGAAATCCATATGGAGAAGGAAGAGTAGAATAATAAAAAAGAGTTAAAATCCAAATAATCAAAGAAAACAAAGGCAATGATTAAAAGGAAAAATCAATATTTAAATTCATATCACACCAAAAGATGTGATCTATATTTGGCACATATCATATCTTAGTTAAAGATTAATTTCCACATTTAAAATCATGACTAATTCAAGGTCCATTTTGGTGTGATAGCATAGTAGATTAAGATATGAGGTCTCATTATATCATATACTGATAGTGCCACCTAATTTCTCACATAATTACCCAATCTTCATAGTAGACTAATGGTCCAATAATGGGTCCTATAGAATGGGGAAAACATTATGGAAATGTATGTCCATTTTAATTTTCAATAATGTATCCTTCATGGTTTGTTCTATGTACTTCACTTGTTATCCCAAGCTTTGTTTTCATTAGTTAAATTGTCCTAAGTCCTTGGTGTTGATAGTTCTTAGCTTTTTTAACTTACCTAATGTCTCTCATTCTTGTTAAGAATGTTCACATCACCCAAGTGGAACCTCACATTCATTATTTACATCAGATTTCCATTATATTACCCTTGTTGGATATTTATTTTAGTTGATCACATCCTTGATCACCTCTACCTACTTACACCTCTTGGATTATATGTGTGAGTTACATTATAAGACCTTGGATAGGACCAAGCCTTCATTACAAATACCCTTACAACATTTATTTAGCACACCATGTCACTATCATGTTATTCATGTCATTAGATGGTTTTCTTCTTATATTATATCTTGAAACAAGTACTATGTCTAGGTTTTCATCATTTTGATCTTTTGATTTTCATTTATCAATCATTCTCTTATTTAATTTATATGGACTTCACTTATCTTACATATGGAATTTTACATTCTTACATATTTCTCTTTATGTATGAACGCCTCATGCTTGTCTCACATCTTCAATTATATTTCATTTTCATTTATTTATGATTTATTAATCTTCAATTGACATAATTGTATTAAATCTTGTTTTAAATTTAATTTTCAATCATCTGTGATTTTTTGATGTTCAATTTGACATGCTTATCTTACATGGGCTTAGTTTTCTCTTGATTACGTATCTTGGTTAGAGTTTTCTTGCATTGATCGTTTATTTATCATATATGTTTTACATGCTTCCCAACATGATTTATTATGTTATACATTCCATTTTTCCATTTTTTTTTACATATTTGCCAACATGATATAGTGAGTTCTTTAATCATATGTCATTATTTTGTTATTCATATGCTTAATCTTTTATTTCTAACCTAGCCTTAAAAATCCTAGTTTGCCAAATTTTTAAAGTAATTTATTTAGTTTTGAGATTTATTCATTTCTATTTCAAACATCCTCCATATGCATGCATTGATTTTATTCTTAGTTTTGTATCCCTAGGCCTTATCAAATACAAGTATTGCACCCTCCACTCTCAAGACAAGGATATTTCCATGCATTCAATTAAAAAAAGGAAATTTAAGTTATGTATATGGTATTTTCAATTTATTTTATTTTATTTCAATGTTAATTTAAATATTTCATTCTTAGCTCATTTTTGTGTGTTTCTATGGTCCTTATAAAGGAACCATCCCCTATTAGACTCACATGACACATGATGATATTTTAGTGGGGCATATTTATACACATAATATTTTTAATAACTTTTTCACTTACTAAAAATACTCTCTTCTAGGAACCTATGGTGCTTTAATTTCTCTAAGTGCAAACCTTAAAGGGTAGACTAGGAAAGGGTGATCAGACCATTGGTATTTTGTAGGATTGTTTTCCCCAAACTACTACTACTATATATATATATATATATATATATATATATATATATATATATATACAAACATTTTTAAAAAGCATTCCCTTAAGCTTTGCCTCCTCTTTTGCACCCTCCTCTAGTAATTTTATACTTTAATTTTCCTTTTCATAGCCTAAAAATATTTTATAAAAGTTTAAAATACATTTTCATCCCTATTAACTCTATACTTTAATTGATAAAAACCATTTACTGTCTAGGTTCCCCTTGGCCAACTTAGACCAAGACCTAAATTATTTTTGTACATGATGATATAGAGTGGATTGGGATGACCATACAAACTAAAGTTTTAGAAAGGTTTAATGTTAGTTTCAAATATATATACATACTCATTTCATCATTTATTTAGGAAGAGAAGAAGAAGAGATATACATTTTGCATATGCTTATCCACCATTCTACTTGAGTAACATCATTTAAAATTTCATGACTTCTTTGGAGATATAGATATTGTCTTGTTGTGAAGTCTTTTGGATTTATTGATAGGTTGTGTATGTAGAGATGACTTATCCTTGTTACATACGATAACAACCTATTATAAATCACCTTGGCCAATGGAGATATTGAAGCTTAGAGGTTTTGTCCTGCAAGGTATGTATTCCTAACTTTGTTCCTCTTTTGTAAGAGTAGATAGATTAGCATTTGTATTTATCTCCCATGCATTAAGATTTAATACATATTGATGTGAGTATATGTCTTTTATGCATGACTACTTTTATGTTTATTACCCTTACTATTTTCCACAATCTTTGATGGGCACTAGATTAGATTTTGTTTTACTTGTAATTTACTTTTATGAATATGAAAACATAGGACCTAGTTAGGGTTTTTGAATATTTTTGATCAACTAGATGCTATGAAACCCTCCCTAGTGATTTTATTATGGTAAGACATCCCTTGGGTAGGTATATTGTATCCATCTTAGTCATGACTCTAAATATATAATGTATCTATAATTATAAGTGTAAGTAGGATTTATATTCTCCAAGATAGGATTGATTAACAAATCAATTACATTTCTATTTGCATAAAAATTAGATACTTACATTAACTTTTTTATCTCACTAAAAACATTAATACACCATAGTACATATCAAATATTAAATGTCACATAATTATTTTTTTTCAAATTTCCAAAGGTATATTATGTTCTTAGACTAAAACATAACCTTATCAACATAAGTTAACTACTGTAAAAAGGATATAGGATATAATTTGATAATGATGAGTGTGTGATTTTGGATAATAAACCTATAAATAAACTAATTAAAAACATGATGATGACAAGAAAAAAAAATCCTCTTAACATTCAATGTGAAGTGTTTTTATAGCTTCAAAATTTCCAAACAAGTGGCCAAACATCCTTTAAAGTCTCAAAAAATAATCAATCCTAGTTATGACACTTAAGAGTTTTTCATTTGAATTTTTATAATTTTCCATTATTATATAATAAGAAAATGTTGAATGTATATCCAAAAATACATAAACCTAAAAGAATGTGTGAAAGTTGCGTACTAGGGAAATAACATAGACAAAATTTTATAGTAGGAAAATATAATAGAGCAAGGGATCCACTTGAGATAGTTAATTCAGATCTTTGTGGACCAATGAAAACAACATTAATTAGAGAATTCTATATTTAATGATATGCATTGACTATTTAAGCCAAAAAACATGGGCTTATTTATTAAAACACAATTCATATGTCATTACTATTTTTATAGAATTTATGGCCAAGGTTGAAAAAGCAAACAACCATAATATCAATTTGTTGATATCTAATTGAGGAGGAGAGTATATCTCAAATTAATTTGATATTTTTTGAAAAATAAATAGAATAAATAATTAGTTTAAAACTATATATACACCTCAATACAAAGATGTAGTTTAAAGGAAAAGTAGGAAAATAATTGAAATGGATCAAAGCATGATAAAATCCAAACACCTACCAAATGAATATTGGGTTAAATTTATTACATGCACAATATAAATATTGAATATATGTCTAAAAAAGGAAAGATAAATAAAATACCATAATAGGCTTGAAGCAAAAAATAAATATAGTGTCTCACACTTAAGAGTCATAAGATGCATAACATACTTATTTGTGCCTCAAGAATTGAGAAATAAATTATATGATAGAAATATGAGAATTAAATCCTTATGGGGTATATAGAACAATGAAAATCATATAATTTATACAATCCAACTACAAAAAATACAATAGATAATTGGTATGTAGATTTACTTGGAGAATAAACATGGGATAGAAGCACTAATAAAACCATTGCAATTACACCTAGTGTTCCACATGAGAATGAGGATAATAATGTTCAAAAAATTAATTATACTCCACAAGTTAATGTTCCTACAATACCTTTGAATTCATATTCAAATCCAACTCCCTATACAATGGTCAGTCATATGAACTAACTCTTGTATCATTAATATCTCGTTTTAGAGACACTTCAAATAAGAAATGTAGTATTAAGGATATTTATGATTGGTCTAAAGTAGTTGAAAATGTTGATTTATGTTCTAGTTTTACATTTATATCACAAGATAATACAATATATTCTTAGGATGCAATAAAGGATGATAATTAGATTATAGCCATGGGTGAATAAACTTGATCATTAGAAAAAAAAATCAAACGTGGTATTTTTGTATCTTCCTAAAAGAAATGATGTAATTAGAGTGAAATGGATTTATAAGAGTAAGTTTAATGTTTATGGGAAAATTTAGAAACACAAATCAATATTAGTGGTTAAGGGATTCACATAATTACTCAGGATAGATTATAATGAAACAATTTTTTAGACTGCAGGAATCAGTACTACGTCACCAAATCGGTATGACATGGTCCCCATATAACCTACAGTATGCCTGGTAATATTTTTCATGTGACTAGAGAATCTAGCATGACACACCCTATAATACCATGGGGCAGGGGGGACTAGAACCTGTGACCAGCAGAGCCGCTAACGAAAGTACTAACCAACCGGTCTAGGCCCCCCACCCATAATGAAACATTTTCACTAGTGGCTAGATTAGACATTATTAGAATGGTGTTGTCTATTAGGGTCTATAAAATGGATATTAAATCAACATTATTGAATGTAATTTTAGAATAATAAGTTTACATACAAAAACCACCTAGTTATGAGTTTTGTAGACAAGAGATAAGGTAAATAAGCTAAAAATGTCCTTATAACATTTGAAACAAGTTCCTAAATCTTGGTATAGTATAATTAACTCTTAAAATGTAAATAATGGGTTTATAAAGTGTGGAAATGAACTAACCTTTTATGTTAAAGTAAACTATGAAGGACATATTTTGGTAGTTTTCTTCTATGTGGATGAACTGATATTTATTGGTGCCTTGTCAATTGAATCTCCTAAGAAAGTTATGAAATTAGAATTTGATATAACTAATTTTTTAATGATGAGATAATTTTTTGGCATAGAGGTGAGTGAATTGAAGAAGGGTGTTTTCATAATTTAAATTAAGTATGTGAAAGACTTGTTCAAGAGGTTTAAGATGATGAATGTCAATTTAGCGACAACACTAGTAACAATGGGTTAAAAGCTTAGAAAATAAGACAAAAGTTCATATGTTGATCCATATTTATTTAAAACAATAGTGCATAGACTTCTATATCTATCCACCACAAGATAAGACATTATGGATGCCATTAGTGTTATTTCAAGGTTTATGAAAACACTAAAGGAATCACATTGTAAGTAACCAAAAATGATATTAAGATACAATGCTGGAACAAAAGAATATTTAATCTTATATGCACCTTTTGAATAAATAAAACTCATTAGTTATACAAACAACAATTATGATGGTTGCATAGATGATATAAAAAACACTTATGGTTAAATTTTTCATCTCAAATCAGGTACAGTCTATTGGGCATTGAAAAAAAATAAATTGTAAAACTTTCATTCATATAAGTAGTGTATGTTGTATCCACATAAACAACTTGTTAGGAAATCTAGATGAGGACAATTTTATCATATTTAAAGCATAGTAAAGGAGATGTAACTAAAATATATGGTAATAATAATTCAATGATTATACTATTAAAAAGTCATGTATTTCACAAATACATAAAACACAGAGATACAAGATATCCCTTCATTCATGACATACTTAACAATGGTGAAATGTTTATTGAATTTTACAAATTCTAAAAATAGTTTGCTACCTTTATTACAAAACATCTATTAAATAATGTTTTTGAGTAATTTTTAGAATGTATATGTGTGAAATATTTTATTAATAGTCTAGACTAAGGGGAAGTGTTGGATGATGTTATAGTCTAATTGTAATTTATACTACTATTGATGATGTGTAATACTTCAAATTTATGTCTATCAATCATTGATATGAGACCAATCTATAAAATTTCTTATTTAAGTATAATATCTCCCTCTACAAAAAAATTCATAGATATGTCTTTAATGGCATTAATGTCAATCCTATATACTTTTGTATTTATTTTTATAGCTATCTAAAAGTATTCAAAAAAGGAGAAAAATGGATGTTCATCGTAGTATTATGATTATGAAAAAAGTTACCATCTGTAGTCATATAAAATGTGAAAATTATTAACTTGAGTGTGGCTAATGACACCCAACCAATAGGTCCCTCGTGCTTGCTTTCATGACCCTCACAGGCATATTTTCACTAATTCCTAGTCGTTCATAACCTTCTAGACCTAATCCCAGTTCATCCAAACTACTCTTTCTATGACAAATCCATCCCCCAAGTCTCATCAACTAATGATAGTAGCACCCAAATTAGATAAAAGCAACAGTGCCACTACTGTCTAAGTGAATTTTTGGCCCCAATGGTTAGTTATTTTCTATTTCCCATCACTATTTTTGGGATAATGTGAGTAAATTCAAACCATAACAAATATATCCCTATAAATGCTCATTCAAAGATCATTTGTAAATGTTTGGCAATTGTCACTCAACAAGCAAGACTACTCAAGCAATATTCCATATTCTTTACATATTATAAAACCAATACCTATCCATCTCAAGCACATCTAATTTAGTATTTTTCATCTTCATACACGCTATTTTTCATCTCCATCCCTCTTCAGAGTATTAGTATTTAGGTAGCATACTGACATAAGGGTTTTGGATACACTTTCAATGAATATTACACACACTAACCACCCCTTATCTAAAATTTGATCAAAGTACAAAAGAGTCTAAGGTTTGAAGACAAAATATTCTATATAGGGAATTACACAAACATCTAGTAGTCAAAATTTTATAGACAGGGTCACATGGACATGATGAACAAAATCTAGAAAACATAGATCTCCTGGACAACAAGGATAGAGGTAGAATACAATGTATGTGACACTAGTGTCATATTTAAACACTCTTATCTAATAATAAAATGAAGTCTAGATCTTGATTTGTGGCACTATCCCACTCTTACATAGTGCATTTTAGACCCTAAAATAGCCCTCTCAGTTAGTTTCTAGCTAAGTCTTATTTCATATCCATTATTACTATTTTTAGAAATATTCAAAATTATAGTTAAATTACACAAATTATTAGCTTAATTACTACATATTTATTTACTAATTTTACTACTCAAACCCTTTAACTAATTTAGAAATAACACATCAATATTCCTAAAACTATTAAATCATTTGTTGAGCTCGACTTACATCATTTACACATTAAAACCCTAGAAACCCTAGGGTATATTTTCTATTTATATTTCCTATATATTTTTTATTTTTTTCCTACATAATAAATTCATAAATTAGCATTGAATTTTTATATTTTATAGTAATTTTAAAATAATTTTCTTTCAAACCCTAGTTGTTCATACTATGTCTTCATATTTTTACGAGTAATTTTCCAATAATTTCTTGAATTTTTTAATAACATATTAAAATAAGAAATTAACCTCAAATTTCAAAATTGAATAGTAATTTTTCAGAAATATTTATTTTTTAAAACCCTACTTGCATCTTCTAGGTCTCTTTAAATCACCAATTTTCCCAATAAATTCTAGATTTCATACTTGCTTATTTCACTGAGAAATTCACTTTCAAATTTCAAAATTTCATAGTAATTTTAAAAATAGTCATATTTCAAACCCTAGATACATATACTAGTTCCCATTTCTTCTTGAGGTATCACCATACATTTAAAATCATATTTCAAAACTAGATATGACTTACTTTCAAATATTTTTTGCAATTTTAGTAAATAATGAGACTAAAGTCAGTCCTAACATGTATATGAATGACGAATTTTATCATATGTTAATAAAAAGATTCATTCCTTCTATTTCATGATTTTTTTCATAATATGGGATGATGTTAGGAAATTTATTATTAAATATGTTAAGAAACCTCTTGCTTTACCTCCCTTGGAGTCTCTATCCCATGTCGAGCTATGTTGAATGGTCCATTTTACTCTTCCCTAGGTCACTACCCATCACCAAATAACCCAGTTGACACCTTTTGTCCTTTACCACCTTGACCTATCAATTATCTTTGCTCTCCTCCCATAGCCACTACATCTATATAGATAATACATTATATAGTTAGAGCTATTACTCAATGTGATAGCATGCCTCCCCCACATAGTCAGGAGCCCCACCACCTTCCTATTCCTTTCCATCCCAAGCCCAAACCACCTAAATAGTTAGGTCCACATAAGACTTATGATATTATTTATCAGTTGAGAAATACACCAACTAAGAATTCCATGTTAGAACTGATTTGGAAAGTCAATGTGTTCAAAAACATTCTTTATCAGTTACTCACTCAAAATTATATAACTATTGATTTAGATCCATCTTATTTTTCATTAGTGGTCAACACATTAAAAACTATAAAATATGTTATTTATTTTGATAGTGAGGAAATGCCTTCTCAAATAATTATTAATCAAAACTTACCATTGTTTATACAAGATCAAGTCAAAACCAATTCAATTAAGAGATTTCTAGTTGATAGTGGTTCCAAACTTAATATATGCAATATTACAGTCTTACAAACCATGGCCATAGATATGACATCCATGAAAAAATAATATGAGTAAATTAACGTGTTTGATGATATACCAAGATAGATATTGAGCACCATTATAATGGATATAATGGTAGGGATAGAAACACTCTCTACATAGTTTTAGGTCATGTCGAGGCCTCTTCATTATAATCTTTTACTTGGATGACCTCAGATACATGCCATGGGGGTAATTCCTTCTACTCTTCACTGATGTGTTATGTTTATCCATCAAGGATACCTATACACATGACGATTATATAACCAACCAATTAGACATCAATAGATTATAAATTTAGCTTCGACTATATAGTCAAATGTCACATCTCTTATGATAGTTCAATCTCCACTTGATTTCATTTTATTAATCAGATACATACATATGAGGTACGTGAGAATAACACATCTCACACTCTACTCATAGTTGTCTCCTTAGATCCAAATATTTAGCCAGTCATAGTAGCTTCAACCATTCTAGCTATTCCATCAGTCATGGTTCCTACACCTATTACAATTATATGTTCACGGATAGTAGTTCTAATAGTATAAGTTGATTCTATATAAATAGTTACTCTATTAGTTACGAATACCCTAAAAACATCATTGTCTTATACTAATATAGTTAACGAGAATCCCATATAACAATTATCTCTTGTGGTAAATTCTGAGTTAGCATGTGCATATGATGTTCATATAGATTCATAAGCTACTTCAGATGATGATATGACACCCACACTCATAAATGACTATTTTTGTGGATTGAACTTTACACTAGTTTCCCTAGAAGAGTACCATGATGACTCTAGATCTCTCATTACACATCCAAAATAACTCTTATCATCTCATAATACACTACCAATATATACTTTATATTTAAATCCATAAATAAATCACTTGGCACATATAGTTCACATAGTTACTTCTATAGATATAGAGCTAGTCATTCATATTAATGTAGGCAGTACATAACATCATCCATAGATTATGCTACTGATGTTACTTGATCATGGATCAATTACACTACCTAAAATATGACACGGATCTATTAGTAGATTAGCATAGTAGGATGGTCACCCATTTTATCTTTCTCACAAAATAATATGAGTAAATTAAAGTGTTTGATGATATACCAAGATAGATATTAAGCACCATTGGATTAGATATAATGGTAGGGATAGAAACAATCTCTACATAGTTTTAGGTCATGTCGAGGCCTCTTCATTATAACCTTTTACTTGGATGACCTTCGATACATGCCATGGGGGTAATTCCTTCTACTCTTCATTGATGTGTTATGTTTATCCATCAAGGATACCTATACACATGTCGATTATATAACCAACCAATTAGATATCGATAGATTATAAATTCATCTTTGACTATCTAATCAAATGGGACATCTCTTATGATAGTTCAGCCTCCACTTGATTGCATTTTATTGATCAGATACATACATATGAGGTAGGAGAGAATAACACATCTCACACTCCTCCACTCACAGTTGTTTCCTTAGATCCAAATATTTAGCCAGTCATAGTAGCTTCAACCATTCTAGCTATTCCATCAGTCATGGTTCCTACACCTATTACAATTATACGTTCACGGATAGTAGTTCCAATAGTATAAGTTGATTCTATATAAATAGTTACTCTATTAGTTACGAATACCCTACAAACATCATTGCCTTATACTAATATAGTTAATGAGAATCCCATATAACAATTATCTCTTGTGGTAAATTCTGAGTTAGCATGTGCATATGATGTTCATATAGATTCATAAGCTACTTCAGATGATGATATGACACCCACACTCATAGATGACTATTTTTGTGGATTGAACTTTACACTAGTTTCCCTAGAAGACTACCAAGATGACTCTAGATCTCTCATTACACATCCAAAATAACTCTTATCATCTCATAATACACTACTAGGATATACTCTATATTTAAATCCATAAATAAATCACTTGGCACATATAGTTCACATAGTTACTTTTATAGATATAGAGAAAGTCATTCATATTCATGTAATCAGTACATAACATCATCCATAGATTATGCTACTGATGTTACTTGATCATGGATCAATTACACTACCTACAATATGACACAGATCTATTAGTAGATTATCATAGTAGGATGGTCACCCATTTTATCTTTTTCATAAGATCATAGGCCATCATACAAACTTATGTGTAGTTTTATAGTAAAGATTGGATAAACTATAGGTTCATGATATTATTAAAATTTCCTTACCACTAACACCAATTTCACCACCTCTACTGAAGACATCTATTTCTAGAGCTAAACATCCTTGAGGAGAATGAATATCTTAACCACTAGAGCCACCTGTAATTTGACTTTGATAGGATGACACCATGTATACAAGGTTTATGGTATATGATGATACTTATGAAGATTATCTTGATGAATTTGATGATGGCCAAGATCCCTTCTTCCATATATATCCCCAGTGGGCTCCATCCCTAAACCCTTTACTCCCTCTAGCCTAGTCTTTTACGTTATTATGTACATATTATCTTATTTATTTGCTTGTATATAGATTATTTTCAAATTATTTGTACATGTTTTATCAGTGTTTCTTGTAGATAATTTTCTAATTATTGATTATACATATGTTATATTAAAACTACCAAAAAACATTCAAATATATTAAATTATAAAAACATGCAAATAATTCAAAAAATACAAAAAATATAATGACTGTATGCATCATCCATGTTTACATTTCTACTATCATGCTAGAATTATTTTTTTTGTTTTATGCTATTTTTTGTCAATTTATATACATTACCATGCTTCACTTGATCTTCTTTGAGTGTGTGTAGTGACATCTAGATCCTTGTTTGCTTCACTTCACCTATTGAGGGGGCATCCTACTTATACATAAATACATACATTGTTATACATACCATATGGGGGCGTAATTTACATGACTACACCATCTACTTTATATCATTCTAACACTACACACTATAGTTATCATGTTGATGTACATTACTTAGTAGCTTACATAAATTACTCTATCGACATTCCACTATTATATAGCACTTATTTATTTGTTATAATATACCTAGTATTATACCGACATGACTTGAATACATTCACTTCTTAATTTGATTAGTTAGATGTGATTATACTTCCAGTATTTACACATTTTCCTTCATTGATTTGCATAGCTAGATGTGATAGCATTTATAAATTCTTGTTTGTCTCATGTATGCACCTTAGGACATTTTCAAATGTCCTTAAATTTTATTCATGTGTATGCCTTAGGATATTTACCAATGTCCTTTATTGGTACTCTTCTATTTGATTGTGGATTTCATGATAACCTTGGTTGTTTCAATTATATGTGCATGTGGTGTTTAAACATGCCTTATATTCTTGCCCAATTTGAGTGACATGTGCCCATGTCCCTTATTTTATTGGACCCTTGGACACCCTTGTCTGTTTCTTTATTCTTCCCTTTTGTACTTGTTTCTTGAATGGTTTTTCATTATTTTCAATACCATGATCCACATCATGCATTATTTTGCTTTCTTGGATCCCATTATGGACATCATGCTCCATCCCTCCTTAAAAATTAAAAACTAACAACTAACTAAACTTCAAATTATATTCTAGTACATTGAACATGCTATTACATTGTTATATCCATATAGGCATACCGTTGTTGATTTAACAATCTCCATTATAAACACTATTATATCTAGAGATATTTTATAAATTATCATTGATATATCATCTATCTTTGCATTATAACACAATTGAAGGACTCTTTTTTCTAAGGGAAGTCATTATAGGTTCTTCTTTCCTACCCTCAGAAGAAGGGGAAACAAACAAGGATTTTTTCACAAAGATTAGAGCTCTTAATGGTTAAAAAAGTAGTTTTTAGAATACCCATAACAACAACCAGACATCAAACTAGGTAGATAGTAAAAATGTTAGAAAAATCATCATATTTAACCCAAGCCAATAATTCTAAGATTAGAATAAAATCTAGGTGACAATACTATCTAATTTCAGAGCTTCTATCCAAATAGTATGAAAACTAGACTTTTGATAAATAGGCAAAAAAGTAGGTCTAGCTATAGCTTTGAATAGTTAGACCAGTTTAGAATTAGTAGTTTTTATTACACTTTTACTTAGAATACAGATATAGGGGTCATCATATGTGACATGATGGATCTTAGTTCTAGATTCAGACATGACAGTTGGTATAAATTCCATATTAGAATCTATGTTTTAGACATCAATAATTTGGGGTAATGTGCACAACACATTTATTTTTTTATTTTTTAGTTTAGTATTATGAAGGTATTATTAGCAGTTTCATGCCTCATTTTATCTACAAGTTGTTGGAATCATTTAGGATTGGTTTCTCATATAGATCTTAACTTTCACATTTTAGAGTGGCTTTCATATAAACCTAGTGCACAAGTTTTAGAGTGGCTTTAATATGAGCCTAATCTCTACCTTTTGGAATGGCCAAGAGTGACCTAGTTTCTAGCATACATTCAACTATCCACTCCAAAATTGTTAGATCACAACACATTTATGTACTTTAAGATCCATCTCATATAACACACATTTCATATTGGTATCAGTTCATAACTTCACTTCATAGGGTAATGATGGAGCTAAATGTCTATCTAGCATTTGTATTCTTGAGTCACATACTCAAAGAAATTAGACACATAGTCCAAGCATATATCAATGCATGTGTGACCACCTAGATTAAATTAATATTATTGAGCCATCTATAGGGAATTGAGCACTTAACCCCATTTGTGATATTACTCTTGGTACAACACACATCTAACATTACTCAGCATCACTCAGCATCACAATAGGTTTTGTATTGGTCTTTGTACCCGGTGAGGTGTATTATTTCCTTTCTCTTAATCTCTTTCTTACATTTCTTTATATGTTCTCATTTTAGATATAACATATTTATTAAGAGTTGATCTACTCTTTGTTTTCTATTTTAGATTTATATTTCACAATGTGCTCTCTCTATGCACACCCAACATCACATAGCTTCATGGGCTTCACCCTTATAGGTATGTTTAGGTACACTTTAAATTTATCATTTATCCTAGTATTTTACTTCACTACATCACTAGAACAAATGGGGGAAATTTTATTAATATAAAATTTAAAAATTGGTAACTTGAGTGTTGTTAATGAAATCTAACCCACAGGTCCCTATTACTTACTTTCATGACCTTCATAAACATCTTTTCACTAATTTCCAGTTATTTATAGCCTTTTATACCTAACCCTCACTCATCTAGACTACTCTTTCCATGACAAATTCATCCCCATAGGTCCCATAAACTAAGGATAATAGTTTCCAACTTGGATAGTAACACTGATGCCACTAATGTCTACTTCCAATGTTCTTGTCCAAGTGAATTTTTTGTCCCAATGGTTACTTAATTTTGGTTCCCCATCGTTCTCCTTATTAGCCTAACATAAGTAAATTCAACCCATGACCAATATATTATTATAAAATCCTATTCAAAGATCATTTGGAAAGGTTTGGAAATTATGACTCAGTAACCAATAATACAAGCAAGACTACTCATGTAATCTTCCATATTCTCTGCATAAATGAAGCCAATATACTTAATTCTTACACTAGTCCCTATCCTCCTCAAGCACATCTAGTTTAACATTTTGTATCTCAATACACACTATTGAACAAAGCATCAAGTTAGAAAACTACATATGGCTTGATCCCTTTTCAGAGTATTGGTATGTAGGAAACATTCCGACACTAGGGGTGTAGATACATGTTCAATGAATATTACATAAACTAACCCCCCCCTCTTTCTCAAAGTTGGCCAAAGTATAAAGAATTATAGGGTTTTATAATAAAATATTCTCTATAGGGACTTCCATGAACACTTTCTAGCCAAACTTTCATAGACAGGGTCACACAAATGCAACAAACAAAACCTATAAATCTTAGGACTCCTTGACAACAATAATAGAAGTGGAATACATCACCAGTGCCACTAATGTATTATTTTAATGCCCCTATTAATTCATAAAATGAACTCTAGATCTTAATTTATGACACTATTCCAGTCTTACATAGTAAATTTAAGACCCTTCAACAACCATCTCAGTCAATTTCTAGCTAAGTCTTATTTTCTATGCCTTACTACTATTTTTAGAAATATTAAAAATTACAATCAAATTACACAAATTAATAGCTTAATTATTTCATACTTATTTACTTATTTTACTACTCAGAACCTTTAACTAAATTATGAATAATACACCAATATTCCTAAAACTGTTAAATCACTAGTGAAGCTCTATTAAACTCATAATACAATTTTATAATATGTCTATTTATGTGTAATTCTACGTAATGAAACTCGTTCTACCTATAGAATTTATAATATAAAGGTATTTATTTATATGTTGTCATAATATCATATTGATATGTATGCTTTTATCTTTAACTATATGCATATTGTTTTTTTTCCATATTAGATTACTTTTACTACATATACACATTTCTAGAGTCTTTTGTTTACTATATAAATTATCATAAGCGTTTCAATTTATGATAAATTAGGTTTATGTAAAGTAAATATTGTAAATTGATAGTCATACATCACTTTAAATCTCTGATCACTGACTTAGTTTCACCTTCTTTTCAAGAAGTTTTAACAAAAATAGTCTAATATTGATTTTCATAATATTTCAAATAAATATTTTTCTTTACTAGTGCTATTATAGATTTTATGTTTTTTTTCAATTAGGATAAATAAGATGCTTATGGAGATAGGTTCCTATTTTGGGTTTCTTTTCTCTTAGGGGTTAAAGTATGCATTTTTTTTATGTTTATGAGACTAATGTAGTATGTCCACACGTTAATATATTAAAATCATTAATGAATGAATCTTGTAATATAATATATTTTCTCCAAGTTAAAAACATTAAAATGTTGATTCATGGAATATATTGGACATTGATATATATTAGAATTAAATCATATCTCATGACATCCTTATAATATATTTATCATGGGTGCAAGTCATGTGAATTCAATATTTGCTACAAATCTAGGTTTTTGTATGATATGGGCCTTATTATGTATAATATCAACATAAATACCCTTTCATTTTCCCTCACTATTACCGTCTAGTTCAAATTTACACATTCCACCACTTGAATGTTTTTTATGGCCTTGACCTTCCCCATAATTTTTCCTTTGCTCAATATTACCATGAAATGACCTGTCTCCTCCTCGCATATATCATTGTGACATTATATGAATGAACACACAACCTCAGTTTTCATTTTCACATCCAATATAGATATATAATTATTATTTATTAATACTTTATGTACAAAAGGTTATACAAGGATAATGATATTGGGTTTTAGTTAGATTACACCTTTTATTTATGAAACCCATTATAACAAAATATGAAATTGCATCCATCCTAATGTAGGTTACATTTTATGTGCAACTACTAGTTTATACTATTATTACATATAGAGAATATTATTTAATTAAACACACACACACACACACACACACACACACACACACACACACACACACACACACACACACACACACACACACACACACACACACACACACACACACACACACACAAACCATGTATAAATTTGGACATAAAACCCAGTGATTTGATCCATGTGTAAACTCCTCCCCATGTAAATCTTAGCCTAGAAAATATTATTTAATTAAACACACACACACACACACACACACACACACACACACACACCATGGATAGATTTGGACATAAAACCTAGTGATTTGATCCATGTGTAAACTCCTCATGTAAATCTTAGCCTTGACATGTGTCCTAGTCAACACATAAACACATAAGGTATATTACATATATATAAAAGTTCCATTATTATTTAAACTTCATCATCCATTATTGATATATTTTAATCTTAGTGTTCTATTAATATTTCTATAACTAATGTGGCAATACATTTTCATCAATTTAGGTTTTGTTATATCACATCTTCATCATGAATTACACCATTTATAGTTTTCAGCATGGATCCAAAGAACCTATATTTATGATTATTTTTAATGAATTTATTTTACTATGAAATACGCATTAATTTTCTTTTAACTTTTATTTAATGAAATTTGTATATTTTTTCATATATGTAACCTAAGCTTACTATTATGGATATTTCCATTACATATGCAATGCTATTATATAAATTTTATGTTAATGGTTACTATTTCCCCACTATATTTAATGTTTTCCCAATTTATGAGGATACTAAAATATCAAGCAACATCTTCACATATATAATCTCATGAAAGATCACAAGCCTCGAATTGGGATCAATGTGATTATTTTTTTATGTGTTATTATTGTATAGGGAAAATTTATTAGTTTCTTAGTGATAATAAATATCCCTCCAATAGTTATTTCCTTTCATATTAATTATTTTTTTAAATAATAATTAAACTAAAATCTCTATGATAATGAAAATTGAGTGTAAATAAAATGTAAATTATAAATTATAAAAGTCTTAAAGGTAAAATTTGTGTGATTAATAAAATTTGTATATATTTCACATGTAGTAGTTGTGCCAAGTGGAAGGAAGTAACTAACTATTAAACTTGTTGGTGATTAAAACATTGTCGAAGAAACATTCCTTTTTAAAATATTAACACATATTGTCATCAAAAAATAATTAGTATAATTTTTTTGAGAAAATTCTTTCCTCAATTCTACACACTTAAAATTCATCTGATGTAATAAAAATATCGTAATAAATTGTAACCTCTAATAAGAGTAACACGTACCCTAGTTTATCTACTAGTAATATCACTCATAATTTTTAATTCTATATGTATCTTTAACTACCTACTAATAATTATGTTGTATAAGTTATAGGTATAAAATATATATACTTTAGACCACATCACCCTCAAACTACATAATATAATTTTCATTGAAATTCAACAAAAAAACACATCTTTATTTGATTTCAATCAACAGAAATTACACATGCATATGACACAATGATAAAATGAGATGAGTTACAACATCATATCCATACATTGGTGATGATAACTCATAATATTTTCATGTTAATCACTATATCTTCTCTTTGCTAACCAATCCCAGTCCCCTCATCCCATAAAATAGTTGTATGTGAATAATTATATATAGACACAAGATCCAACAACTTACATTAAATGGTTTTACCTGATTAACAACATTAACACACCTTAGTTCATCTCAACTATTAAATGTAATAAGGATTAAATGTTTTTACATATATAAGTAAAAATTACACATTTAAATTCAAGTAATATAAAAGATAAATCATGTAAATGATTAAATGAATCCTTATCGACTTCCATGTCTTTTTATATTAAATTCTAGGTTTAAAAAAATAACTTCCTCCATAAAACATCATAGTTACATGATATCAAAAGAATTTACTATCACAAATATTCATGAAAAATTATTCTCCATGATCCTCTCATGATTTCTATAATGATGTAATGATCTATAGTAGGATTGTAAAATTATCCATAATTAAACACATAAGCTATGTAAGAATTTTCATCAGCCTTGAAAATTATCACTTTTTCTTCCCATACCTTTTTTGATTACTATAATTGAAATATGACATAATCATTCATATATATTACATGGATACACTGTGAGGAAATATTAACACAACAATTTTGTGTAGAGGTTTGAAAAATTACTCAAATAAAGGAAAAGATAAAAATATGCATAGAAAATCAATGCATTGAATATTACAAACACAAGTTTCATCATAGGAAACATAAAAATTCACTTAATATAATCATACTAGAGATAATTTAAAATATCATAAATAACATGTATGTAATAATTATGATTTGTGCAAACTTACACCAAGACATATGCATAGTCAGAAACATTACACAACCCAACCTTAACACAAATCCTAAATATAATAATTTTGTTGAATATATTACTCATGAAAATAGATAATCCCTTGTCATCTACCATGGTTAATTTTTTTTTTTGTTTCTACTCATGTGAAATATAAGAATTCAGCTAATGGTATTCCTTATTTTGCATTTTTTGATGTGATAATCTATCTCACATATTATATGTCTTTGCCTTTCCATTTTACAATATATTATTTATACTTCATTATCATTGTAATGATTCCATCTAACTTGTAAAACACCTGTTATATTTCCTTATTCTCTTTCTTAGGAATAAAAAATCTCTAATCTATTTCTTCAGAATCCACACTTGATTTTTTTGATTCTCTAAAATTAAATTTTTTTGATACAAATCAACCACATAAAAAATAAGTGATAGTTATATAATAATTAACACAAGACATATGCATAGTCAGAAACATTACACAACCCAACCTTAACACAAATCCTAAATATAATAATTTTGTTGAATATATTACTCATGAAAATAGATAATCCCTTGTCATCTACCATGGTTAATTTTTTTTTTTGTTTCTACTCATGTGAAATATAAGAATTCAGCTAATGGTATTCCTTATTTTGCATTTTTTGATGTGATAATCTATCTCACATATTATATGTCTTTGCCTTTCCATTTTACAATATATTATTTATACTTCATTATCATTGTAATGATTCCATCTAACTTGTAAAACACATGTTATATTTCCTTATTCTCTTTCTTAGGAATAAAAAATCTCTAATCTATTTCTTCAGAATCCACACTTGATTTTTTTGATTCTCTAAAATTAAAATTTTTTGATACAAATCAACCACATAAAAAATAAGTGATAGTTATATATCTTAATATAAATTTATCTCGTATGAATTCTTCACAAAATTTTACATAATTTTGAATGGACTAATATTTTACCCTTTCAACATATCATATGTTCATTTTATAAATCTCTCTTTTCTAAAATTCACTAAGACTTTCAAAATAACTAATTTTCTGATATACATGATTATTATGCTCTAAAATATGAAATGGTGTGCATATTCTACTTGTATTCATTGAATTTTTTTTAATAATACTCAAATTGTGAAATATCATTATCCCATGGTCCTGACATACACTCATTTAAATATCTTATAACATTACATAAAGTCATACTTGCTAATTTTATTTATCAATCTATCTATAGATGGTATTATAAACTAAATTATATTTTGGTTTTGAAATTATTCCATTATTTATTTTATAAATTTCCAAAAAAATCACCATTCTATCTAATAATATACTTCAATGTAAACCATGAAGTTTTACAACTTTGCTGAAAAATAAATTATCAGTGTTTGCCACATCATTAGTCTTTCTAAATGCCACAAAAAGTGCCATATTTGATAATCTATCAAAAATTAAAAATACATAATCATTTTATTTTTTCCTTATAGGAAAACCTATAGAAAACTCTATACTTATACCTTTCCATGGTTTCTCTAAGAAAGACAATGTTGATAAAACATTACATTCAACCTTTTCACTTTTATAGCTGGCAAATTCTACACTCATTAAGAATTAGTTCAACATCTATACTTATCCTCAGCCAAAAATATTTTTATGACACTTGTGCTAATTTTTTTTCATAAAAAAAATTCCCTTCCAAACTTCCACTATGATTATTTCTGATCAAATTATACTTTATTGAAATTATTGTTATACATAATTGCCTTCATTTTAATAAAACAAATTATAGAATAAAATATTCTAACCATGTGTTGAGAAAAACTCATGAGTTATCTACATGACTTCCATGCTTACTAAAAATATTCATTCTCTTCATATTGTTATTTCATAAGATTAAATCTTATGACATACACTTTTAATTATTTAAACCAAATAGTCTCACCACCTAATGCATCAACAACTATGTTAGACTTTCCACTTCTATGTTTCAACAAAAATGAAAAGCTACTTAGGAATTGATCCCAATTCACATATATTTTATTGAATTTGCTCTAAATATTACTGAACCATAATTATTGATGGTATATATTAAATAAAATCCCATAATGAAATACCAAGGGTAGAACCATTAGTTGTAGCTTTAGCTAAAGACAAATCCCAACCCTTCATATCAATATAAACCTCTTTAACCATAGACATAAAATTTGTGAAAGACAAGGAGGTGGAAAAAAGTATAAAGGAAAAATATGGAATAATCATAGAAGTCTAATCCACCAATATTACCCTATATTTATTGGGGGACCTACACATAAGTCTCGCATAAAGCATGGTGTGATTTGCATGAGCAGTAGTTTCACAAAAGATGGTGGCATGTTCTAAAATGTGTGTCCTCTAATTTGTTGAGTTACCTATAATATATTTATCCCCATGTGTTCTTTCTAATAATAATGTTACTTTATATTTTTTATGTGGTAATTTTTCAAAAATAGAGGATTTTTTGTAGGTTCTCTATTTTTAACTAGTTTTTGGTTGTACACATGTTTGTTTCTTTTAGCAAGCTTGGATGAGTTTCCTATTTAGTTTTTATTCTTCAAGTGCCACCTAGTGAGGTGCCTCATTCAAGATTAATTATTATATCCTATGTATTAGGTCATATGTTCTTTCAAAAAAATTAATTTAACTATCAAATATTATACATATATATATATATATATATATATATATATATATATATATATATATATATATATATATATATATACATATACATATATAAATATATATATATATACATATATATACATATATATATATACATATATATATATATACACACACACACACACACACATATATATATATATATATGAATATATATATATATATATGTATATACATATATATGAATATATATATATATATATATGTATATGTATATAGATATATGTATGTATATATATATATATATATATATATATATATATATATATGTATATAGATATATGTATATATATATATGTATATAGATATATGTATATATACATATGTATATATATATGTATATATATATATATATATACACATATATATATATATACATATATATATATATATATGTTATATACATATATATATGTATATATATATATATATATCTATATATGTTATATACATATATATATATATATATATATATATATATTATTTTTTTTTAGAGTATTATCTCAATTCATTTAATGCTTGCATAATGGGATAAAAATCAATAACATATACCAAATATTTCTACTTTTAATAATTAAAATATTAAATAAAATATACAATAGGAATTCCTTCTTGACTCAATATTTTTGGTTTTTTTGAACGACTCAAATTAAAATCTACTTGAAATACTTTACTAAAATTTGGGAATGCTAATACTGATTTTTTTTTATATTCTTATTCAATTGATGTATACTATATTATTGTTATATTGTCTATAAAAATTATCTTTATAAGTTTGATTAACATAATTTATTTATGCAAATATCTATCTCAAATTTTTAATAATCTTCCTATAAAAACTTGATATGCCATGCAAACTACATACCTAAAATGTACATTGTGATGAAGCCCATCCATTATAGCTCACAACTTTTCTTCATACCTCTTAAAAACTTATTGATGAATTATAATTCCCAAGTAAATGAATAAATTTTCCATGACAAAACATTTCAAATTCATAAATTTCCCTCTCACAACCTTTATAATACTTTAGGCATGTGTTGCAAGTGTACATTTTTTGTTTTACTAAAAATCAATATGTGATTAATGGACATAATGAGAAACATACCCAATTTTTTTAATAGATTCATTAATCAATATCATAAATTTACTTGGTGCACTAGTTAAAACAAATGACATAAACATCCACTCATATAACCCTTATTTCATTTTATACATTATATTGCATTCGTCAACATCTCTTATTTGAGTTTGGTAATATCCACTCTATAATTATGTCTTTGTGAAGTATATCACTCCAGATAATAAATCCATTAAATCATCCATACATGCAATGAAGATATAGACTTATAAGTAATATTATTCATCTATCTTGAATTGGTGAACATTATCCATTCTCAATTATTCTCAATAATTAATATTACTAGTGTTGTATTTGAGCTCAATCTTTCTCCGGTCATTCCCTATTTCAAAAACTCTTGAAATTATCTTTAAAGATTTTTATTCTCTTTCAGAGTAAATTTATGTGTTGATTTATTTGGTAAACTCAACCTAGGTATCAAATCCATGTGATGACTTATACTTTTCATCATCCACAATACATCTGGAATACAATGTCCTTAAACTTATTTACTATTTCTTTTACCTCATGCGATAGTGTTTTTTCTCTGATACATTTGTGATTTCTTATATTGGGTTTGTGATCAACAAATAAAATTAATTATGCTTTATTTCATTTTAGAATTATTTTCTCAGAACTATAAACACTTTTATATTTTGTTCCACTTATTCATACTTATCCTTCACATACATGTCTTATCCTGACCATCATGTTGTGTTGGGTAGACAAATTTCCAATGCCTTCCAATAAAATATGGAATACATATATATGAATTATGTCACATTAAACATTATCTATAAATGTATCCATTTTAAACCGAATAAATAATTTTCATTTAGTAAAACTTGATGTCTGTTCAAAAATAGAGAAAAGGTATATGGATTTAGAAACAAAACTCTATTCACATTTAATTTATCTATCATTTTATAATATGTTTTTAACACTATAAATAATTATCAATTTAGATAATTCACCTTCAGATTTAAAAATTATACTAAAAACATTGTTTATCTACATATGACTATTATTCTCTTTCAGATGCACCAATAATGTCATATTCGTCATGAGCAATTTCATCATCTTAGGTTCATCTATGTTGTGAATAGACACAATAATTTCCTCATCCACTTGTATGATATGTGCAATTACATAATTTAATATTTTTTATTTAGTATGCATATGAGGACACTCAAATTATATGTGTCTAAATCAACATACATGTAACACATCCCATTAAATCCATGACAACTACCTCACTTATAGGATAATCTACCTCTGTAAATATCTTTACCTCGTTGGGTATTACAACTATTATGCTATAAATTACTTGCATTATCTTCTTACAATTTTGCTAAATATCCTATGTTAGTTCTATAGCAACATGTGAACCCTCATTTTTCTATTCCTATTGATTTTTTTCATTGTTGTTTTCATTATAATTAATTTTCTGATTTCATCACACACTAATATGATTCCTGAATTTATCACAGCCTAATCATACCCAAATTATTCTAAATTTTCATGTGCATTCCATTTACACGTCTTGATATCTTCTCAACATCATCTTCCACATGACTCACTTTGATAGTAGGTATATAATAGTCATTATTGTAGTGCTCAATAATCATCTCTCTTTATTAGAGGTTTTGGATTTTCTTAAATAAGCTCGTGTTATAGTCCTAATGAATAAATTGAGATTTCAACTTCACAAAAATATATTCATTGTATTAATATTTCATTTGCCTTTTTTCATAATATAAGATTGTATATGTTCCCACCATAAATAAGTTTTACCTTTCATGTTTGATCTAGAAAACTTAATTCACATGTGATCTTCCATAGTTCCATACTCAAAATTATATCTCTAACTCAATCATCCTATTAACCAACTCCTGAGGAATAAAAATCTTGGAATAAATTCTAAGGTAAACTTTTGGCTTAGTTTTCATTCTAAACAAAATAAATAATATATATCCATGTACTTTAAATTTATTCATCTATAGCCTAATATTTAGGTGTTTCTTCTGCAACCTCAATATCACTTTTATCATATAATACTTTTATTCCATTATGATTTTTTATTTCCACTTCTTTCATTATATCTTGCATTTGTATTATGTCTTAGTTAAGATCTAATTATACAAGTGATATAACCACTTGTGGTCTTTTACCTCCTAATCCTCTTTTATGTGTTATTTCTTATGGAATAAAGATATCGATACCAAATGTTGATCTCATAATAATTACACCTTACACCTTATACCAAACGATATTGATGGAAGATGTCTATAGCTACTTTCTACTAATACTAATAATTTTGGAAAATAACAATCAATAAAAAATACTATAACCTTTATCTAATACCAAATTATGTATTCATAATTATGGGTCTCAATTATTAAGTACCTTAGACCTTAAATTACTCATAAGAGTCAACTAAATTTGTATTGAAATACAACAAAAAAACATATATATTTATTTGATTATAATCAATAAAAATATAATAAATACAAATGACACAATCACATCACATTCTCACAATGACATTCACTACAACATTATATTCTTAGACCTTGATTTTACTTAATCATATCATAAGACCAATCTCATTCATCTCATCTCCTAACATACGTATACATGCATGCTTATGTATAATAAATACCTGACTTCTTACATTAAATATTTTAATCCCAGATACACGTTAGTACATCGCAAATATTACATATCACAATAATTTAATGTTTTCATATTTTCAAAGAATAAGAACATTTTACAAAATAACATGTACCAAGATAAAAAAATAGCATAAAAAATGAATATTTATTACCTACCAAGTCTTCTAGAATTAAATCATATGTAATAATAATGACTTCCTCCATAACTAATATGTCACCCATTGATAGTTATAGTTAATTATTTCAAATACCTTTTCATTGTCCTTTCTAGACAATGTCAATTCATCATGACAAGTGATCTTGAAGGGTAAACTGATTGAAATCATTTTTATGGTTTTGTATCGTATTTGAATGTTAAATTTCATCCCCCTGAGTTATCATATTTTTCATATGAGACCTTCATAGTAAATAAACATTAAAAATTGAAGTGTTATGTGGTATGTGTGGAGGCCGACTTATATCCGTCCAATAATTATTATGAATGTATCATAAGGACAAAAATAAGGGACTTGGTGTCATGGAGACTACATGTGTGTTCCATTTCAATAGTTTATAAACATATTATACACTTTTATCTAGATATTACAACATAAAATAATTTTATTGGTCTTATATCATGTGGCCATGACAAGGATCATGGGTTGGTAAGACTTTATTGAATGTATTCATTTTGATTATTTAAATTGTTTATCCATAAAAAATTAACATATACCTGAAATTTTAGGTAGTGAGAGTTAAAATGGAAAGATAATAAGGGAAGTTATTTTTATATTCTTCTAAAATTATGATTATTATATGATTCTTACAGAATGCATATATGAATATCTGCAATGTAATAATTAAAATCATCATATGAGTATGTATTTTGTGTTAGACATATATTATTTTTAGTGGTATCAAATATACTTAAATATAATTTATATTTATATGATGGGATTCTTGGATTATCTCATAATATTTCTTTGATCCATGATGTGAATCTTTTAGTTATAGCCTATACCTTGTCATTGGTATAATTTATATTTTTGGTGTGGTAATATGATTGATATTGTAATGTATTTTTGAATTAATAAATATGTATAGAAATATATATTCCACCATGTTAAAATATCCTTTATAAGGTTACAACTCTTGAGTTGGTTTCACATATTGCGGTGTTAAACTCATATCCCAAGAGGATTTGCTTCAGCCCAAGGGGTTCCATGTAATATAATACCTTAAGTGTAAGCTTCCAAAAACATTCTATTTTGAGCATTATGCTTTTCCAATATTAATAAAGTAAATCTGTTGAAATATAGATGAATATAATGATAAATTTAATCTTAAAATATACCTTTTAAAGGGGCTTATTTGACCCAATTTTGAGAACTTGATACCATTATGTAGTGAAATGATAAAAAGAAAATTTTCTTTAAGAGGTACGAAATAACTTTGCATTAATAACTAAAAATTTGATATGTCTATATTATTTTAATCAATGAAAAAAAATTAATAATGGGAGGGGCATGTAATTCCCTACCTTTTATGTAATGTCATTTTTATGTTATTGATGTAGTCGCTAATTTTTTGTACATTTACACGTGTGTATGAATAATATGAAATTTAACCTCTTTAAAATATTCACCTTGAGACTATGCTCATTAAAATAACCTTCTTAGTTGGCTATACTATGATATAATATAAGGGATAATGCTTATTAATAATTTACTTGTCATAGTGTGATTTAACCACTTATGGGTTTATAGTATTTTACTATGAACATAAAGTTTAGGTTAAAATATCAATTGTTATTACATTATTGTAATGAGATAATTAATGTTGTGTGGTTGAATGTTATCCATTTTTCATCTCATAAAATTATTAGTATCCTATGACAATAGGTAGGAGGTCATATACCTAATCTCATACATTATTTGTTGGTGTTATTTTCAATCTTCTATTTAAAATGTGTTATTGACCTACTATTTTTAAGGTATACAAGGTATGTTACATCCATTTGGATTTAAAAATTATAAAATAAAATAAGAACCTAGAGGTAGGGTTGTTCTATTCCAATAAAGTTGATCATTGGAATGGCGGTTTTATTTTTGAGTTTGTTATCTTTTTCTATAGTTGACAACTATAGGGTTATAAAAACTTTATATCTATGAAGTATGCTTTCCATTTATGTGGTGATTCTATGATTTATTTTCACCATATATCAAATATGAGTGACCATATCTTTCATAATGGAATTTTCCATGAATAAGTCACCCATTGATGGTTGTGATCCATTGTTTCATAAAATTTCTCATTTTCTTTTTGAGGAAATGTTAAGTCATCATGACATGTTTTATTTTTTGTAATAATTGTAATCATTTATATGGATTTGTATCCTATTTGAATTTTTATTTTCATTCCTTTTATTTATATTCTTCTTCTTATGAATTTACCTATCAAGAGAAAATTAAAAAATGAATGCATTTTCAAGTGTGTGGAGGTGGTGCATTACAATTTTTAAATTCAAATAACAGCCTCCTTAATTTTTCCTTCCAAATTTTAATTTTAATTTATTTTATTTATTTCATGTTAATAATTTTTATGATATTCACACATTCCATGATGTAAAAGTAATAATATTTCAATAAATTATTCAAAATACATTTTACAAAGTACATAAATATAGTCATAGTCTCCATCAAAATTTTTACACAAAGCACCCATTGATCTCAATGAGAATATGAGAATTTATATTTTATAAATATGCCTCATTAATTTCCATTTTAAGATTGAGCATGAAAAAAATTATTCATGATTATTTTTTAATTAATTTAGAAATACTTGCATGGCTATAAAAAAGGTTTCACTGATATACTAAATGTTGTGAAACCACAAAAAATGTGATGATAGTTATTGAAATTTACTTCATGATTGGGATATTGATTCTTTCATTTTAATCCATAACCACTTCCATTAGTTGGATTTTTCACAACATAACTATAACATTGCCATGGTTCTCAAAATAGGGTTCTTATTGTTTTTGTTTGTGGTTTTGTTGCTCTTACTCATTTATGATGTCAATGAGGGCCACCATATCTAAAAGGAGAAACACCACCCTACTTTATCATATGTTAATATAAGTTTAGGTAATCACAAACTCAATGTAAAATAATTACTTTTTTTTTCCAATTTTAAAAAATCATGTATTTGAAAAACTTTATGTGGTATTTACTTTACCTACATGTAAATATAGGCTTAATGTGTTTTACCTTCATTTATTTAACTTAAAATTTATTAGCAACAAGGTTCAATTATTATAGAAGTTCTAATTTTCTGAATTTCTTTGTCAATTGGGTACCTCCTATTCACTTCTAAAATTGGACTAGATTTCTTATGGTTTTGATAGTAATATAATTTATTCCCTTGAGATAATAGATACAAAATTAGAGGGTTTCCCTCTCCCCTTCCATTGGATATCTCTCACTTCTCACAAAAAGTGATCTCATCAACAGCATCATTGTAAGATAAATTCCTCAAAAATTAGGTCAACTTCAAGGTCTAAAGTCACCCTCTTGCATTTTATTTATTATAGACATTCATTCTAATGTATTTGACTTCCTAATAATAGATATGAGAATTGAATCTTGATACTAACCAATTGACTAGAACAATCCCTATAGAGTTGAGTCTTCCAATGATTTCCTTTGCACCACCACTCTTTGATTTCCCTTACACCACCAACTACTATCCTATCTCCAACTACCCATGTGTTTCCTAAGAGAAGATGACTACAAGGTATATAAATGTTTTGAAATTTTCTAGTCAAGATGAATTAAGCATGCATAGAATACTTAACATGGAGGATGCTTATCAATTAGATTTGAAGGGAGAAGAAAACCAAAATAGATAATTTTTTAGAAAGACATCTACTAGTCCAAGAAGAGGTAGATCCCCTCTTATAAGGGGACAAGGTGGGTTTAATTACACTAAAGGTAGGTTTTATGCAGATAATGTTCAATCATCACATGGTGCGAAAAGGCAAGATGACAATAGGTAAGGGTTTCAATACCAACAAAGAGGATGAGGTTATGGAGGTGCTAAAGGATGGTTCTAGACCAACATAGATCTTATGTCTATTATAGATGTGGAAAATAAGGGCACAAATCATTTGATTATCCACACTATCAAGATCAAGAAATTAGGCAAGAAGATCATCCAAAAGTAAATCTAGTTGAGGTTGAAATAGAAGAGTAAAATGCTAAAGTTGCAACAGGTGATGTAAAAGAGAATTTCATGATGAGAAGAACCATGATCTCTCTAAGGAAGGATCAAGTGTAGAATAAATAAGGTGGTGATGCATCGTTGTGATCAAATATTTTTTAAACAAGATGTTCTTTAGGTGGGAAGGTTTATAAAGTAATTATAGATGGTGGTAGTTGTGAAAATATGATTTTTTAAAAAATAATTGAGAAACTAAATATGCTATGTGAAAATAACCCTAACCCTTTTTGAATTTCATGGTTTAAGAAAGGAAATGAGGTTATAGTATATAAAAGGTACTTAATCCGATTTTCTATAGGAAAAACTTATAATGATGAAATATGATGTGATTTTATTCCAATGGATGCATGTCATGTGTTATTGGGGAGGCCATGGAAATTTGACAAGAAATTAGTTCATGATGGAGAAAAAAATGCATACACTTTTTGAAAAGGTGGTAAAAAGGTAGTTTTGTTACATCCTCAAGAGGAAGACAAGACAAAAAACATGCTCTGTACTAAAGAATTTATCCAAAATATGAAGGTAATAGGTTGTTGTTATGCACTAGTACCAAATAGTGAAGAAATAAAAATGGTTCCAATACCAACATAAGTAACATAAGTGTTGAAATAATATGCAAATGTTATACCTGATGATTTACCAAATAGTTTACCATCAAAGAGAGATACTCAACATCACATTGAATTGATTCCAAGATCAACTCTACCCAATCAATGAGCTTGTAGGATAAGTCCACTATAACATAAAAAATTAGATAAATAGGCTATTGAATTACAAAGAAGAAAGTGATAAGGGACCGTATGAGTCCATATGCAACACAATCATTGATAATTTCAAAGAAAGATGGAGGATAGAGAATGTGTGTCGATAGTAGAGAAATTAATAAAATTACATTAAAGTATAGGTTTCCTATACCTCATTTAGATGATATGAAAGATGTGCTTGTAGGAGAAAAATATTTTACTAAAACTAATATAAAAAGTGGCTATTATCAGATTTTAATTCATGAAGGAAATAAGTGGAAATCTATATTAAAGACTAGGGATGGATTATATGAGTGGATGGTAATGTCATTCAAATTATCTAATATACCTAGCACATTTATGAGGTGATGAATATAGTGTTACAAGAATGTATTGGTAAGTTTTTGGTTGTTTATTTCAATGATATTTTGATATTAAAGAAGACTAAAGATGAACACTTACAAAATTTGAGAATGGTAATGGATTTGTTAAGAAAGGAGAAGTTGTATGCAAATTTGAAGAAGTGCAAGTATATGCAGAAAAATTATATATTTTTGATATGTGTAGTTTTAAAAAATGGTGTGACAATGGATGAAGAAAAGATAAAGGCAATTTTTTAGTGGCATATTTCAAAAATTATTTAAAAGGTAATAACTTCCATGGTTTAGCATTTTTTTACAAAAAACTTATAAATAATTTTTATTGTATTGTGACACCAATAATAGATTGCATGAGAGGGAAGGAATTTGTATGGACTAGAGAATCCATAGAATGTTTTGAAATTTTGAATAAGAGTATTATAGAAATACCAATTCTATCATTACCATATTTTAACAAAGTGTTTGAGGGTGATAATGATTCTTAATTTGTGAGAATTGGTATTGTGTTGAATCAAGAAAGAAAGCTAGTAATATATTTTAGTGAAAAATTGAATGAGATAATGAGGATTTGAAGTATGTGAATACACAAAAGAATTTTAATAGTAGGCATGAAAAGTGGGTTTCTTTCTTGCAAGGATATACTTTTCTATTAAAACATAAATCATGAAAATAGAATCAGTTAGCTGATGGATTGAGCAGGAGAGTAGTGTTAGTAACTATTATGGTGAGTGAAGTAATTGGATTTGAAGCTATCAAATAATTATTTGATAATGATCCATATTTTATCATGATAATTGAGTAGTGCAAGAATCCATTAACAGGTTGGATATAAATTATTCGTGATGAGTATCTTATCCAATAAGGTTATCTCTAAAAAAATAAATAATTATGCGTTCTAATTGGGTCTCTACGAGACAATATAATAAGATAATTACATAGTGATTGCTTAGCTATAAATTATGTTGGTAATGGTTTGCTTGAAGAAATAAAGATTTCCAAAAGGCACATATAATATGTTGAAGTATAAGAAAATTGGGCCATGATGAATTGTGAAGAAAATTAATGACAATGCTTATGAGGTGAGTTTATCACAAAATTCTGATATTTATCTAGTATTTAATGTTTCAAATTTATATTAATTTCATGAAGAATATGGTGAAGGTCATGAGAGGAAAATGTAAATTTGTAACAATAGGTTCTAAATAAAAAGAAGGACAAGATAGTATAGGTTTTAGATATGAAGATAATGAGCACAATGCAAGGGAATTATATTAGGTATTTGGTCTAGTGGGAAGGATTGTAGTAAGAATACAATACTAGGATTATATAATTAGATCTGAAGAATATTGACAAAGACAAATGGTAGTAGTATAATTAGGATAACTCATGGGAGATGAGTTGTTTTCAACCAAAGAAGAAATACTAGATAATGAACTTGAAAACTAATAAGAATAAGAAAAATACCAAAAGGCTAAGATATTGAAACTCTACTCTAAATTGACTCGTATTTATTTATTTAAATATTTATAACTCAAACCATGTTTAAATAATCCTCAACTCAGATTTAGAGTTGACATGCAAAAATTCTATAAAAAAACTAACATTTGAAATAAGACTTCTATTTTTAGCAAGTGTTATTTTTAGTAAGTCATGCCTACAATCACATGCAACTTTACACATATCCAAAAATATTAAATCACTAAAATTATCCTATGGTATGAAACTATCATTATACATTATTATCTCTACACTTATCCCTTCAATAACTGAAATGTGTGACCCCTTCATGATTAAAATGGTTGACTAAAATGACATTCATGTTTGCAAAATGAGTGCTTTAGTGGTAATATATACTTAATTTTTGGATGGTACGTATTTTTAACCTAGTAGGTAGGATAAAATTCCAACCCTTTTGTTCATCTCATCCATGCATTTCTTTTAGTCCCACATTTTTTTATTCCCTCTAAATATTTTTATTAGAGTGAAACAAAAATCATTCACCTATTTTTTTACCTAAATCTTAAAAAAATTAAGAGCACAAATATACCGATAGAATTTGATTTCTCTTAAAAATAAATTATCATATTCATTTAGATAATATATCATACTAGAGAAAATACCTTATATTTTGTCTATGTTATAGTATTAGTAAATTAAAAAAAACAATTGTAAAGTTAGAGGTTTATATGATCTTTTGGAAGAGCATGACGGAGAACATCACTTACCTACCTACTTCAATGTGCAAAAAATGATACAAGACTAAAAGTTTTGAGTTTATTGATAACCCTATAATGTAGTGATATATATATATATATATATATATATATATATATATATATATATATATATATATATATATATATATATATATTGGTTAATTAGTGATTAAATTTGAAGGTCTCATCTCAATTTTAATTTGAAAGGTATTTACTTATACAACTTTTTATGATGAAAAGTTTAAAGATATAGTGATATTTATATTAAAGTGAGTAAATTCAATATATTGTCACTAATAAATTTATTAAATATAGTAATATGTTTTACATTTAAATAGATTTCAAATTTTTAGTCTTTCTAGAACATGGATAAAAATTGAAAATTTAGATATTTTAATAAAGAAAAAAATCAAAATGACAAATAAGACCAAGAATCCCCAAAAAAATTTCAAGTTTATATATTTTGTAAAATATGCTTTTCAAAATTACAATATCAAGAAGGCCCTAAAAATCCTTTTAATTTAGATATTCTACCAAAATAAGTTTCCCAAAATTACAAAGAAGTCCAAGAAGCCCATAGGGGAAAGGTCCCAGTAGTAACACACCCTAATTTTGGATAGAAAATTAAGGTGTCATAACATCACATTATATTTCAAAAAAAAATCCATTTTAATGTCATCTTAACTACTTATAGCTAAGATTTCAATGTCTAACACATTATACATTTTATGATATAAATTATTTTATCATGAGAGGTCAAAAATTACATTTTTTAAACCTATGACAAAAAATTAATCTTTGGAGTACCATTAGTTGTGAGTTAGAATATCAATATATGAGTCTTACTTGTCAAGATGTGATTGGTTACTTTTAGTTTTATTTAATAGATGTTGAACAAGTATTAGATACTGCATATTTAGCTTCTGGTACACTTTAATATTTATACACACCAATGTGTTTCATGGATAGAACACATGTTAGAAAAACTAATGTTCATCAATTGGAACATGCACAACTATTGGGACCTTTCCCCTAACAAACCTCCAAATTTAATATTTTAATGAAGCCAATTTTTAAAAATTACTTGGAATCTCTTTATTACTAACTCAACATTATAAACTAAGAATTAAGACCAATTAGCTTACCAAATCTTGGTGGTGACTATTTTACCTTAATATAAATTTTAAAATTCAACCCCATTAAATATGAGATCCCTTGAACTACTTCTTGTAACTCATCCAAAATACTCAAATGATAAAATTGTATGTTTTCTAGATTACAATAAAACTAAACATGACATATTTGTAATATTAAAATAATATATATACAATTATGAAGATAAAAGATAAAAAAATACTTAAATATCACATTTATTCCCATACAAAATTAAAAGAAATAACCGTATTTCACTATTATAAATCTCTAGTAAGTTCATATATCAATCCAATTTAACCCCTGCCCATAATCATAAAGAAGCCACCATAATAATAATGATTGTATTTTGAATCATATATTGATTATGATAAAAAAAAAATGTTTCGATTTTAATAATATATTTTCTTGCCTATTAAATTCACTATGAGGGAAATAAAAAATAAATTTTATTGCAATAGTAAAATTGTTAGCTTATCTATCTATATTTTGTTTTTATTTGTATCATAATCCTAAACATTGAAATTTTTCTATGTGGCTTATTTTTTTATATTAGATATAAATAGTGATGAATTTTTTGAAGAGAATCAAAATTATTTGGGAAAAAAAACAAAAAGAGCCAACATCATCTTTAAGGGATTATTCCTATGTTCTTCTTGATCTACCCTATTTAATAGCATAAAAATAAAAGTTGGAATACGATTAACTAAAACAACTCTTAAACAATTGTAAAATTACAAGGAAGGATGGGTATGGATGAAAACTACTAAATTTGAGGATCAACATTGACGGAAATATTAACTAATAAGTATTAGATTAGTAAATATTTTTCAATCAAATAAAAATAAATAATGTTTACAAATTTTATGGGAAAAAATTAGGAGTATAATAACTTTGTACATGATAGTATCTGAAAATACTTTTTTCAAGAAAAACTAACTACCCTACATTGAATATGAATTAATCAATTGAAAATTAAAATTATTTATAAAACTATAATTTACATTCATTATCTATTAAATTTGATATATATGGGCTATAATCTTCAAGGATTTCAGGAATACAAAGAGAGGTGACTTGTGGATGTGGTGAGAAATTGAGATGCTGATATTTATAATATATTTATATTTTGAGAAGAAAATAAAGTTGAATTTGTTTAAGGAATTAAAAATAAAAAGTTTCATAGCCTAAACAAACAAACATAAATATATTTACCTATGCCAACCATGATCCTTTAATTTTTTTTTCTATTCATATAAACAACTAATACAATGTTAAAATTGTGCCCATTTTCTATGTTCTCTTCCAATATGTTGAGTTCTCTAGATTTTTAAAAAAATAAAAAAAATAAATAATAATAATAATAATAATAATAATAATAATAATAATAATAATAATAATAATAATAATAATAATAATAATGATAAAAAAAATAACTCTATATACTTACTATTCTGGATATCACATGTTGAAAATGGTTTATAAACCAAGAATTGATATTTATTCTTGACAAGTTTATATTAAATAAAATAATGAAGGAAGCAAAAGAAGCAATGATAATTTCAACATGACATTAAACAACTCATATGGATATGAAAATAAATAAAAATGGTGTTAAGACTATTTTATTTATTGGCATGGTATAGCTTTTATGGATATGTAGCTCACACCATGTGTTAGAACATGGAGTTTTGTAATGAAATAGAAATAGAAATAGAAATAGAAATAGAAATAATAAACCAAATTTTTTAATGTGGTATATAATTAATAAAATTACACAAAGTATGATATTTTAAGTAGTGACAAAAAGTTGTTTGAGAGCATTTTTCATAATTGTAATCTTCTCTCGATGAGACACATACATTTAAGTTCAATTTTATAATATATTATGGTGCATCCATGAGATAATAGAACTCATATTCACTTTTAAAAATGAACACATGCAAATCAAAAATAATCTTAATTTCTCTAGTGTGGTCTATTTAACTATAGAGTACCTTTCTTACCGACCATCATAATAAATTTATATAATTTTATATAAATCTCTAAAAACACTTTCTATCACACTTTTTGGTCACATTTATATTGGTCATAGTTTCTCCTATAAAAGAGTTGGAATTTTCAAAGTTTTAATCCTATACTAATAGTGATGTTGCATTGATGGGCAATTTATAAAATACCTCCTTTTGTCATTTTAAAAATGTGTCTATACTTCTATGTTGTCAAACATTTTAAAAAATTTAAACTTTTCTCTCACAACCTATTTTTCACTTACATCTCTTTGAATGGTTAGAATCCATTGAAATGGCTAGGATGGGCTCAATTTTGACCACTATGATCTATATTGATAGGCCCCACTTCTTATTATAACTATGTTTACTTTTTAAAAATTGACAAGGTGACAGGCACAATCATTACTTTGCATTTATTTTTATAAGCTCGGAATGTAATGATATCAATATATTTTTTTGAGTCCATATTGATGGGTCCCACTTCCTAATAAAATTATATTTGCATCCTTTTTAAAAAAAAATTGAAAATGTGGCAAACACAACTACTACTTTATGTGATGAAACTATCCTCAGACGGATAATCATCTTTACAAAATCACAAAAATGACCCTGCAGAGTCCGTAGTTATGAACCTACAGAGTCTGTAGAATCTAGAAAGAGCACATATATTAAAAATGAAAGATAGGCTACGTCCATATGGAAAATAACTTTAGGTCTATAGTATATCCTTGACCATGGCAAAAATGGCCCTTTTCAGAATAGTAGCCTTCTACATTCACAACCTCTATCAAAAATAGGTGATCTATGAAAAACATGCATCGATTAGACTCAATTCTAGTCTCCATTCGGGACTCATCTTCTTCAAAGCCATCCCTATCAAGCTATATGCAGTTTAATACAATTCCCAGCTCCAACCCAATGATGAGCCCAATTATGGCCGGTGTTCATTAGCCTAGTTTGTGGGCTTTCTAAAATGGTTCCTCCTCTATTCAAGACTACGTTCTCCATACTCATTTGGGTCTCCCATTCAGCCTAAATGGTAAGCTTATTCTGTGTTATCCAAAATAGATGGACTTGCGAGCTTCCTTATCTTCCATCAGCCTGAGCTCAAAGTCTTATCACATAGCTATATTTGTCCAAGCCTACCCTCCTCATGCCCATTCAGGTTTGATTAAGAATAATACCTTTCTTATTTTGAGCCTTTCTATGTATACAAATGTGGGTAGAGCCTCTAGAATTTGTGAGTCAAAGCACAGGCTAAACTGAAGAGAAATGATGTGAACTGAATTAATAAACATGATTCAAACAATTATACGTTGTTTTACATTGGACAATGGGTTGCAAGTATGCATGTCTGAGTACCCTGTTCATGCCCTGTTTACAATTCTTATAACATTCAAAGTTATTTAGGATCTCTTGGTCACATAATACTAGTTTCAACTTGTTCCCAACATACAAGATAACCAGTCTTTGTCAATGTTTTATAGAGAACCATCATACACATACACAGGTCTGTCACTATTGAAACCAGAATTCAAAACCATAACATTATCATGGAAATCAAAACTTTGTTCTTTCCTCTTCAAATAGAATTACTTACAAATGATGTTCACTGAATAAAGGCTTATGAAACCTTCATAGACACATAAATGCTTATTCTTGGACCCCACCTGAAACTTCTCTTTCTCCTTCACTTTACATCCTTTGAGATCCTCTCCTCTTCTTACATCTCTTCTCTTGAAGAGAGGTCCTTTCCTCTCTATCCTTCCTCTCCTTTACCGAAAGGATATCCTCCTTCTCTTTTCTTCTTACTAGTTAATCAAAGACATTTGTTACATATAAAACTCTTTTCTTTCTAACTCTTATGTCTAACTTTGGACTCTAAATAAACATACGTGATTTCCTCAAACAACCTACTAATTGAGAAAGATTATCTAACCTATACTTGGGGGATTTCAACTATTTCCTTGATCCTCTCCATAAGCCAAGATTGTCTTCCAACATATGAGATTCAAACTAACTTCTATTTTTGACTTTTTCACCTTTTACATTTACATTTACAATTACTACTCCTCTAAGACAATATTTTGGAGGGAATCACAGTTTGTATTTGAATTCAATCTCGACTAGAACCTATAGAAGGATAGTTGACCATGTCTAACATGAAGCTATTATAGAAGCTCCTGCATCATTCTCTCCTTGTAGAAAAGATTTGAACCTTAGTTCAAATGTCATGCTTCCTCCTCACTTTAGTCTCCACTTGTATACCTAGATCCCAAGGTCTTGTTGTCAATGCCAATGCTTGTTTTTGTCTTTGATTGTCTTTGTTTTTCATCTTCTTGCTTTTCTTCCTTTTCTGGAATGTTCTTCTCCTCATTTCCTTTTCAGCTGCCATCTCTCGCTTCGATGCTTCTTCATCTCCATATATGTCTTCTAGATCCTCTTTTTTTTCTTCATGTTTCAAAAATTTGTCCATTGAACTATGGACTTCAATCATCTCTACAACTTTAATACCTACATTCAAAACATCAAAGGCAATGTTAGAAGTAAATACTTGAGACCATAAAGTCTCTTGGCTACCTCCACTTTTCTGCTCTTTGGCCAAAACTACCTTTGCCTCTTTAGTGTGCTCTTTTCTTGCTTTACTCTCACCAATGGTTTTCTCAGCATGGCTTGTACCTTCATTCATCTCTCTTGAATGACCAAACAACTCATCCAACATCTTCAACTCTTCCTTTAGTGAGATCTCATCTATCTCACCATCTTCATCAAACTTGGGCTGATCACTCACAAGGATTACTTATCCTTCACTAGCCTCACTCTTCATCTCATCTGTTCTTGAGTTGTCTTTATGCAAACAAAAATTTTCAATATAATCAACAAATACAATTGAAGCACCCTTACCTTGTGTCTCCTTGTTCTTTTCAAACATGTGAACTGATTTCACATTTCCACTTTCATCATCCATCTTCTTGAAACTCTCTCCTTGATGAATATTAGTCCTCATAGACATTTTACGTTCCTCATTTTCCATAAAAATACCATTAAATGATTCAAAAATATCATTATCCCATTCATTGCAAGCATTTGACTTACCGTTCATCTTTGTATCCTCATGCTCTACTTCATTATTCTTTGAGAAATTTTCTTTCTCACCTTTAGCTATCCATACCTTCTTCATAGCTTTAGGATGACACTTGTTCAATTTACAAACCAATTTCTTCTCTTTGATATCTTCCTATTGTCTTGCTTGATAGTTGGCTTTGCTCACTTTGCATTCTACCTCTCCCTTCATACTTTGTATTTGCTTCTTGCTTGAGTCTTCATTTTTATTGAGCTTTATGTCCTTTACATTTGTCTTCTCAAACCATGTAGGCATCCTGCATCCATGCTCTTGTACCAACACTTCCTGTTGCTTGGGAGTTTGCTTCTCCCACCATTTAGGCATCACATATCCATAGTTAATTGGAAACTTCACCTTTCTCTTTGCTTCTCTAGCATGCATATCAACAATTTCATGCTTATAAGAAAAATCAATTTTTAAACTCACCTTTACCTCCTTAATGGGCTACTCCATTAGTTCTTTGACTTGCATGGCTTCTTGATTGTTTGTACTTTCTTTTTCCTTTATACTTGGCTATTCTCTTTGCTCTTCTTGGCATTCAATGACATCATGGAAGTCATTCTCATCTTCCATCTCTTCTCTTGCTTGTAGGGGTTCCTCAACACCTTCCTCATGCATTAACCAATGCATCTCTTCTTCCTTATCAACAACATCAAACTCTTTTCTCTTTCTTTCACATTCACTTGTGTACTTGGTGTCTTCTCTTGAACCAATTTATTCACTCTCCAAGGCCCTTATCTTGACCTTCATAAGGCTGCTCATACCTGCAATTACCGATGCAAAAATAACATTAGATATAAAAACAAGAGACCATAATGTCTCCATGAGTGTCCTCTTAATGGAAATTCTCATCTTTCCAAGTGCTCTTCCTGGCACTTCATCTTTTCTTTCTTCTCTTCTCTTGTTCTCCACAATGAGAACCTTCTTCACAACTTCTTCATCTTTTTGTTGCCCTCTTGGCAATCTTCTTATCTTCTTCAAGCCTCTATGGGCTTCTCTCTTCTTGGCAATCTCATTTTGCCTTCTCATTTTCATTAGAAGATCAATTGGCCACTTCAACCTCTTCCTCATTGGCCATACCCACACTTGCTTGTACATCTGCATCCAAGACTCATATTCATCTTTAATCTTAGCTAATTCTCTATTTAAACTAGAAATCTCTTTATCAATTTCAATACTGGTCATACCTATGATGCTTGCTTTCTTCTTGTTACTCTCATGTACCTTGCTACTCTGTTCTTTTCTCAGCAATATCTCCATTTTTGAGATCTTCACCCAAGTGTTTTCCACCTTGGTATCTTGATTCCTTGTCTCACCCAAGCCTTTCTCCTTGACTGGTCTTTTGACAATCTCCTTGATCTCACCTATGCCTTTTGCATCCTAGTCTTTTGATCCTTTTCTCAAATCCTGCAACAAATTATTAACAAACATGCTCAATTGCCAAATCCCAAGAGATTCAAGCTCTTATACGAAAATGATGAAACTATCCTCAGACTGATATTCATCTTTACAAAATCACAAAAATGACCCTGCAGAGTCCATAGTTATGAACCTACAGAGTCTGTAGAATCTAGAAAGAGCACATATATTAAAAATGAAAGATAGGCTACGTCCATATGGAAAATAACTTTAGGTCTATAGTATATCCTTGACCATGGCAAAAATGGCCCTTTTCAGAATAGTAGCCTTCTACATTCACAACCTCTATCAAAAATAGGTGATCTATGAAAAACATGCATCGATTAGACTCAATTCTAGTCTCCATTCGGGACTCATCTTCTTCAAAGCCATCCCTATCAAGCTATATGAAGTTTAATACAATTCCCAGCTCCAACCCAATGATGAGCCCAATTATGGCCTGTGTTCATTAGCCTAGTTTGTGGGCTTTCTAAAATGGTTCCTCCTCTATTCAAGACTACGTTCTCCATACTCATTTGGGTCTCCCATTCAGCCTAAATGGTAAGCTTATTCTGTGTTATCCAAAATAGACGAACTTGCAAGCTTCCTTATCTTCCATCAGCCTGAGCTCAAAGTCTTATCACATAGCTATATTCGTCCAAGCCTACCCTCCTCATGCCCATTCAGGTTTGATTAAGAATAATACCTTTCTTATTTTGAGCCTTTCTATGTATACAAACGTGGGTAGAGCCTCTAGAATTTGAGTCAAAGCCCAGGCTAAACTGAAGAGAAATGATGTGAACTGAATTAATAAACATGATTCAAACAATTATACGTTGTTTTACATTGGACAATGGGTTGCAAGTATGCATGTCTGAGTACCCTGTTCATACCCTGTTTACATTTCTTATAACATTCAAAGTTCTTTAAGATCTCTTGGTCACATAATACTAGTTTCAACTTGTTCCCAACATATAAGATAACCAGTCTTTGTCAATGTTCTATAGAGAACCATCATACACATACACAGGTTTGTCACTATTGAAACCAGAATTCAAAACCATAACATTATCATGGAAATCAAAACTCTATTCTTTCCTCTTCAAATATAATTACTTACAAATGATGTTCACTGATTAATGGCTTATGAAACCTTCATAGACACATACATGCTTATTCTTGGACTCCACCTGCAACTTCTCTTTCTCCTTCACTTTACATCCTTTGAGATCCTCTCCTCTTCTTACATCTCTTCTCTTAAAGAGAGATCCTTTCCTCTCTGTCCTTCCTCTCCTCTACCTAAAGGAGATCCTCCTTCTCTTTTCTTCTTACTAGCTGATCAAAGACATTCGTTACATATAAAACTCTTTTCTTTCTAACTTCTATATCCAACTTTGGACTCTAAACAAACATACATGATTTCCTCAAACAACCTACTAATTGAGAAAGTTTATCTAACCTATACTTGGTGGATTGCAACTATTTCCTTGATCCTCTCCACAAGCCAAGATTGTCTTCCAACGTAGGAGATTCAAACTAACTTCCATTTTTGACTTTTTCACCTTTTACATTTACATTTACATTTACAATTGCTCCTCCTCTAAGACAACATTTTAGAGGGAATCATAGTTTGTATTTGAATTCAATCTTGACTAGAGCCTATAGAAGGATAGTTGACCATGTCTAACATGAAGCTATTGTAGATGCTCCTGCATCATTATGCTAGGACTTAAATTTTTGATCTGACTCAAAATATTTCAAATTGTGGGTGAGTTGTGAGTAGTGAAGTTGGAGTTCATATCTTGGCATGAATTACATGAAACTACTACTTAATATCCTTATCAAGAGAGAACAATAATCTCATCATCAACCAAGAGGTCTTTAAAATTAAGTTGGAAGGTATCTATTGTTTTATTTAGGTAAAGTAGGGTTTTATATAGTGAAAGAGTTTAAATTGGCAAGTATACTTGTATCAAAATATGTGATCACTGATCTCATCTTAGCTTTTGTGTGTGAATCATCAAAAACATAAATATTCAATTTTTAGTGGAGATGAAAGATAAATTACAAAGTAGAAATAAACTATACAACCCAAGAAAACTGTAATGGGATGTTTATAATTAGATATCAATTCAAGATAGGTAGACGATTCATTATAATATACATATACATGTACACATATATGTGCATATACATGTATACCTACTCACCTACATACATACATACATACATACATACATACATACATCCATATATTGTGTCAATATTATTTTATAAGTCTTTATATAATAGATCTTGATAGGTCACATTTCCAAACACAACTGATTTTGCATCTTCATCAATACTAAATTGAAGGTGACAAGAATAATTACTACTTTGTGTTTGGACTAGAATATTTAATTTAATTGAAAATCTTTCAAATTATGTGTGTGTAGTGAGTATTGAATGTGGCACTTATATCTTTCCATGTATTACATATAACTACTATTTCATCTCCTTATCAACACAGATCAATAGAGTTATCATCAAGCATGTGGTGCTTAAAATTAAGTTTGAAGGCATATAATATTGTATTTTGTTAAAGTGAATGTTTTTGAATAAAAATAGCACAAATTAGAAATCACACTTCCA
>JARHVA010002683.1:2212500-2225000 GCA_037957365.1 Torreya grandis
ATTCATTAGTTCCCTCATAGGCCTCTTGTCTAGTTCTCCTAGCTTTACACATTCATCCATAACCTCGCAATGTAACATTGATGTGAGAAGATGAAGATCGGAGAAGAGTATGTTCAGTTTGTCCCATGATTTCTTGTGTAATAGGCTACTAGTTGGAATTCATCATATATTTTTGGGTATCACCTCCCTTAGGTTACTCTAATTTTAGTTATCTTTCTCTATTTTCACCTCCCGCCCAAATTTAAGTGTATTTTTGATATAAAGTGGTACATCAAGGGAGCTAGCCCTCTCTATAGATTCACCTCATATTTAGGATACCCACAATCCTAGAGGTGTTTCTATTATTCCACTTATATCATGATATATTTTTCATCTCGTCAAAGGGTGAAAATCCAAGTGATAACAATAATGATAGATAAATATTTTAATAATGTAGTGACAAATTGATAACTAAATAATTATAATAAAGAAGGAGAACATGAAAATAAGATGAGAAAAAAACATTAATAAACATCTAATTATGAGAAACATGTATTAAGAATAATATTATAAAGACAATTCATTCAAATCAATTTACTAAGGAAGAGACACAATGCAAACAAGAACTTCATTATGATGTATATCAAAGTCACTATCATCAACCAATAGCTAACATTGACATTAAGTTTGAAGAGATAAATTTAGTATCAATAGATAATGTCATCAAAACACTATAATGAATATCATCATGTAATTAACATTGATTTTTGAAATAATGTAAAAAATAATTATATACAAGACTAGATAATATCACAACCTATAATAATAATAATAAGAATAATGCAAAATAATTATTTACAATAAGACTCAACATCACAACTTTTAATATGAAGATGGAATCAATAACCATAAATTAAATGATAAAAAAATATAACTAATCCAAATAGAATGCTTAAGAGACAATTGAGTACTTTTCAAATTATTTTTATACACGGTCTGGATAATCATGCTTCACTATATATAACTTACATTAGAATGAATGTTTATCAAACACCTGAAGGCCATGTATATAATATATGTTCATAATAGGTAGATAATAATTGATTTTACTCACCAAAAAATATTGGATCATAGGCCACTATTATCATAACTTTAAATACTAACACATGTTGAGAACATGTTAATATCTTGTGTTACCCAATCCTATAAGTCACACACATGCAACTAGACATCAATATAAATATAAAATACATAAAATAATTTTTTTACAAGAAGTATAATACATATATAAGGATTTTACACATTGCATAAAAGATTTTTAAATGATTATATTTCTAAGGAAGTATCAACATGAAATAAATTACAAATTTACAACCGATAGAAAGTGCATATATAAGCCATTTAACTATAAACTACAACATGATAGGTTATATTACAAAGTATAGTTTTATGAAAATGATATTTTTGAAATTCCACTTGACTTTGATGAAAATTTAATTATCTAGCTACATATTATCTATATATAGATTGATTATGATGTAAATGAAGATTTATTTGTAGGTCTAGTGATAGAGATGGATTAAGGAAATATCATTAATCACACAAAATTGATGGCCTACAAAACACCAAATTCCTCAAGATAGATGTAATTAATCCAATCATGGGTAAATTAACGTAATGTATATATCAAAACAATAATTAATTGGTCAGGGATTAGAGAATCTATAATCAATGACTTTGTCAAAATAGGCATACTTGATATGGGATTACCAAAATTATTTCCTAATGGAAGATGTGAATGGATAGAACCACCATTCAGATTAGTACATCTACATAAATTTGTTAAACATATATTTGGATATAGGGATCATCATTTCATCTATGCCACATAATTTATACATGATGAACATGATCATGAGACATGATCAAATCTAATCAGTAGTGTTTGTGAAAACACTTTTCAAAAGATGCCAAATGCCATCAATGAGCTGTTTAAACACATCAATAATATGTGTTTCTCCCATTTAGCTAGTCATTTTATGTTATTTAGAACCACCTTGATACGTATAAGGTCATATTGGGAAAACATTCATGGTGAATTAATTGACATGTTCCATCAAATTGGGTCACCTACCATTTGATTCACTATAAGTACAACTAATATGTATAGATTTTATCTACATGTGATAATGCTAGAAATAGAAACCATGAATACATGAGTATCCCTAAATTGGTGACTATAATATACATATTATTATTTTAATATAGTGTCACAGTCATTGACTTGCGATATAAATTTTTCATACGAAGATATTTTAAAAGGAAAGAAAGTAAAATATTATTGGTCTAGATATGAATGGAAACATAGAGCTTCATCAAATGTGCATGGATTCATATGGTTATATGCAAAATAAAATATGGATAATCTTGATTTGAAAAATGATCCTAGATGGAAAAACATTGATAAAAACTTTCATTTTATTGTTCACACATAGAATCCATAGAAATATACACACCAGCAAAATATACATGCATGTTATCAATCCTCACCAAATCTATTTTCTATATCATTTTTTATTTTATCAATGTAAATAATAACCTCGTATGTGTGTGTGTGTGTGTGTGTGTGTGTGTGTGTGTGTGTGTGTGTGTGTGTGTGCGCGCGCGCGCGCGCGCGTGTGTGTGTGAGTGTGTGTGTGTGTGTGTGTGTGTGTGTGTGTGTGTGTGTGTGTGTGTGTGTGTGTGTGTGTGTGTGTGTGTGTGTGTGTGTGTGTGTGTGTGTGTGTGTGTGTGTGTGTGTGTGTGTGTGTGTGTGTGTGTGTGTGTGTGTGTGTGTGTGTGTGTGTGTGTGTGTGTGTGTGTGTGTGTGTAACTCCACCTATGTAAGTTATCTTATAATTTGTGGACACATATGATGACTACACTTTCATAATGATTATAATTAACTATATATATATATATATATATATATATAGAGAGAGAGAGAGAGAGTGAGTTAATTATAATCATTATGAAAGTGTACTCATCATATATGTCCACAAATTATAAGATAACTCCACCTATGTAAGTTATCTTATAATTTGTGGACACATATGATGAGTACACTTTCTTAATGATTATAATTAACTATATATATAAATATAGTTAATTATAATCATTATGAAAGTGTAGTCATCATATGTGTCTACAAATTATAAGATAACTTACATAGGTGGATACAAAATGTGACTATGAAGAGATAATTAGTTAGGTAAAACACCATATAGTGTGTAGAGAGGGTTTATTCTTATGTTATAAAAGAGGAATAATTATTTATGGTAATATTTTCAATCATTAAAATATATGTAAAAATATTGATAATAATTTGTGCAAAATAACTAAAAATCAAGTTATTATTTCTTATAGGCATAATGCATTGTGGCCATTGAATATTAATGAATCAAATTATATCAATACTTAGAGATATTATATAAATTTTGAGCCTATAATAAGTTATGATAGAGTAAAGACACACATTTTCCACAAACTACAATTATTGATATCAAACATATACTATCAACATGTTCTTTGAAAACATGTTGTAGTCAAGTACATTATCAAGTATGCACAAAAGTAGATTAGATCTATGAAACTTATCATCTAATATTGATGTAGCTTTAACACATTGAAAACCCTTATGAATAAGCATAAAGAGCATCTATAATACTTTTAATTGAAATAATTATTCAAAGAGACATCATGGAATAAGAAACATGTCACATGCTATTGGAGCTTCCATTAGTAGAGAGCAATAGATTATTTGTCAAAATTAATGTTTTACATGAGGTGTTCAAATGGGTAACTAAAAAGAGTATGATGACCATGATCAGCATAAAAATGATTTACTTTACAATCCATTTTATGATATACAAAAGGATATTTAGCATAATGATGATGTAATAAAATCCAATTGGAAGTCATTAAATTATAATATTTTCCATTCCAAGTGAATTACTATTCCAAAAAATGTTTAAAATTATTATGATTATAAATTGAAGTATATGAACCCAATTAAAAAATATACAATTGACATGAGTGGGAAATATTATCTAGGCTACAATGTGGTTAAATTATGGAAGTTACTTAAATTGATATGTTGGAAAGAACATATATTGACAATCAAACACCATAAAATAATAAATATCATGTTAAAGAATACACATATAAAGTGATAAATTTCAAAAGGACCAAAAAATATAATGGGTTTCTCATAGATGACGATATATCACTGAATATGAATTATGGAACTTTGGATGCTAAAAAAAGAGGCATGGATATAATTAAGACACACTATCATTCAAAATACTTTTCCATTATGCATGATAATTCACAGAATAACAGTAAAAGAGAAAATCTTTTCTAATTAGTTCCATTCATTGAGCTCTTCAAGATACAACATTCCCAAAGCATTATCAACTTTTACTAGTTATACCAACTAGAGTTGTAGCGTTCAATACTGGTGCCTCAATTATCCTTTTAGAACATCAAATCCCAATCATCAATTTTTTTAAATTATAGGGAACATGACATGAAACTTTTAAAGAAGAGATATATCACATAAAATAAATTTTGCCTGATAAAATGAGTTTTATTTGCTAAATATTTCTAAAAAACATAGACTCTCAACTTTGTCTAACATTTATTGAGAATGTGTACATGATTTTTGGATCTATATCTATGATTTTAGTTGGATATTTTGGATAAATTCTTCCTTTTAGTGATAGACCACTATATGAGAGTAAAAATTATACAAAACTATTGTGTGATGAAATCAAAATAAATATTAATTTGGAATATATATATGGATAATAATGAGAAAAAAAGTACCCTAAAGGTTTCCTCAACTTATCACAAATCTAATATATGCTTATTCAAATAATTGTGATCAAAATTTATTTATGATATGAACTAATGTTAGAATAAATCAATCTAGCAACACATATAATTGACGATAGTTTTCATTTATTTTCCACAAATGATAATGTGCATAAGCAAAACAAACTAAAATTATATTCATTAAAAGACAGCTTTCATGTAGCATTATAGTCAATATGAACAATGTTAATGCATGAAAAAAATGTCAAAATGATGAACTTGACGTGGGGTTATGCATTTCTAAGGATATAAGGGTCATGTTAACATCTAATATATGGATAGAAGCATGCCTTGTAGATATATATCTAAGGTATTTTTGAAGTATAATATAAAAGCCTATAATTTTCCAAACATAACTACTGATATATGTTATGTTTGAGTTTGATAGTTACTCAGGAATACCATTTGAAGATGAAGCTCCATGTATAATTCCAATTCCACTAATACAAAGGAGACACACAAACCAAATACCCTTGTGATTGGCTTAGGCATTAACAAAACACAAAACATAAGGTTTGACTCATTCAAAATTTACAATTGATATTATTCAAAATATAAGAACACAGTTAAAATTTATGGATATATCCCATGTAAATTCCTTGGAAGGACTAATAATATTTCCACCACTTACATATGACCATTATGAAAATATGGAAAAATGAAAAAAAAAGTCTAAATAGAAAGCTAAGGATTAAATATTGAATTGTAATTCTTAAACGATAAATAGTTTCATGTAATTATAATAGATTCTTTCTATGGATAGAAATAATTCATTATTTGATATTTTACATGTATGGCACATTTGATGATTCTTTACTTTAATCATTTTATCTTACATATATTTCAAATTTGAATGATTTAGAAATCCTTAATTTGTCTTTCATTTCATTTGATGTATATGACCTTTTTGATTTATTTAATCTGATGTATATTATACTTTTGGATGATTTAATGTGATGATATTGGTGTGTTAAATATTTCAAAGATTATATTTTCGACTTGTTATTGTACACACAATTATCTATAAATAATACCTACACATTTTTCATTTTCACAACAAGTTTGTTATTTAAAAAAATGTGATATGAATTTACAACTATGATCTCTTATAAATAACCTATTTACTAAAATTTATAATTTATAATTTTTTATTTTTAAGAAATTGTAATGTTTTTTTCCAAAATTATTGAAACTATATTCATTCTTCAACTCGCAGATGAGACTTCACCCCTATACTATCAATTTATTTATTTATTTTGAATGTATTTAACACTATGCTATAAAAAATATGAAAGACGATAAAACCCTCAATAAAAATAAGAAGTAAAGAAAAAAACATTCTTTATGTAACTAATAATTTAGCAGAAATCAACATTTACAAAAAGATTAAAAAAGTGTTAAAAATTATCTTGCAAAAAACCTAGATTGAATTAGACTCTAAGATTATCATTGGCTTGCTATCTAAATTTGATGGAGATCTTAGAAAAAAATAAAATAAAACAACTAGAGAGATGGATAAAAATCATAGCTTACAGGACAAGTTCCAGGAGATCCAATTCAATAATATTTTAGAGAAAGCAATAAAGTGGCAGGTGAACTGGTCAATTGAGCTCTTGACAACCATAATCATACATGTTATGGTTTGCCTCTTGTCATTCAAGGAGATTTGAAAAAGATTTTTTATTTTTATTTCTACCAAAATATATTATTATAATTTTTTTAATGCTTACCACCGAATTTAGACTATCAATTTCCAAGCTTGACATATTATAATATGTATACTTTGAAAATTCTTTAATATAATTTCCTTTTTTCTTTAATTGGTTTGTATTTATATAAATCATATTTATTTATATTTAAGTAGATTGCCAACAAAAACATTATATAATATCTTTTTAATTTATTAAAAAAATTAGTTTATTATTAACATAAAAAATCATTAAATTAATCATTAAAAAAAAAATTAAAAATAGTTATATAAGTTAATGTTATATATAAAAAATAAAAATGAATATAAAGATTGAATAAAGTCGGTTTTAACATATGTCCTATAAATTTAATCATTTTCTAAACATTTATATTTTAGAATATTTTAATGGTATGAAATTAAGAAACATAAGAAACAAAATTAATAGCACTATAAAAATGCACGTCTATTTTTTTTCTTCCTTTCCCCAAAAAAACTTATTATGATAGCAAATTAAATCTAACGTCACCAAATTTACTTTAAACCAATTATTTTTCAAAATTACTCTCTAATGTATAGTAATGGCATTATTTTATTATATACTTAATTATATGATTGCACTGCCAAATATATTAAAAATGATATGTACTGCAAGGAATATTTCGATACACAGAATTCTGAAATATTCAGATTAATCAAAGTATTCATCTTACAAAAATGTAACCCTAAACATTATATGTCGTTTTGCAGAGCACACTTACTAAGACTTTCTACTATTAAAATTGTTGTCCAGAATATTCTATTGACGTGTTTTTCCAGTTTTTAAAATTAATTTTAAAATTATTATAGTGATAGAAAAAGTTAATTTTATGTAAGCAATCTTCAAAAACCCTAATTTATTAAGTTACAGATGAATGCATTCACTTAATCAGACTCTTCTATTTTAAAAAAATTATAACTTCTTTATCAAATACTCTTCTTTGATACGAATTTAATAAACTAAAAATATTCAAATGTTTTTTTTCTTAAAATATTATAAATATTCAACTTTACAATTTCTCTATCTTCTAAGAATAAATTATTTTTGATTAAAAAAAAGTAATCATATAGAATTCATGAACTCAGTTCAGATAGCTTTGGCGTAATCTTTCTGAGCAATTTCACCATCCCTCTAAATATTTATAATGGTTTATATAATGCCAAAATCTGTTTTAAATATACTTAAATATTGCATGCTTTTGATGGTGTGAATTGAATAACATGGGTGTATAGGAAAATACTAACATATAAGTACATTTAAAAACATAATTTAATATACAAATAATTGATCAATTTTATTTCCCTTTTGAGAAAAAAATCAACAATATATATGACAATCTTACAATTAAATTTTAATTCGTTGTAATGGCTCCAAATGTAAACCTATCCATCATAGAACAATTATTAGCCTTTTTTCAAGATGCACTTTAAGATTCCTTTTTTAACTATCCTTATTTCTTTTTTAAATAATTTTTTTTGACATAAACTTATAGATATGTTGAAATCAATATAACATATTTTTACACATTTTATTTTTATATCTTATGTATGATGAAATCAATATAACATATTTTCACACATTTTACTTTTATATCTTATGTTCAATACATGTTCTAATAAATTTTAAATTAATAAACTTTTACCTCATGCGTATATCATACTAATAAAATCTACGGAGATCACAACACTCCACTCGCCTAGGCAACACTTGTTTATGCTCTCTATAAAAAATACACGGCAACAACTTTTATCATTTGGAGGAACACCACAGCACTCCCCTGGGCAACACTACTTTATACTCAGACAAAAATCTACGGACTTCTGCGGCTTCTGCATATGTAACTATGGTTCGGTTCAAATTGACAAATAAAACTATTAACAATTACAAGGAATCTGTCTCTAATAAAATTAAATAATTCCTCCAAATATTTCAAACTATTGAGCAACAAATGTAAATAATTACCTTCCAATTAGTGGGGGTGTAGTCACCCCTGTAAATGTAAACATATCTAGCTATTAAATAATCACCACAATATCAATGATACCGAATTCTCCATAGGTATTTTTGAATGATATTATTCAATTTCGTTCCTTTATTTAACAAGGTTTTTAATGGTCATAAGATAATTGTAATGTGATTGAATAACGAGCATAATGACTAGACTACTAAAATTCAGATGGACATATTACAGGTGTAGCTACAATGCCCCTTGGTCAACCGGGAGAACTTTCTGTTAGGTGGCAAAAGGAAAGGAAGCATCCCGTGTTGGTTGATTGATTGCATCATCGCTTCGATTACCTTGAGACTTGACTATAAAGGTTGTAATGATCATGGCTTAGATATGACAGATTTATAAGTGAATTGGTTTTAATCTTGACGGATCAAAATTATATCAAAATTCAGATATAGAGATAGAGATAAAGTTTGAATCTAATAAATTATGATAAAGTAAAGCCACACAATCGTTACATATTATAGTTATGGAGATTAAAATGTATACTTTCAACCTATTCTTTGAAAACATGGCATAGTTAAGTACATTGTCACGTATTGAAAAAAATTAGATGAGAGCTCTGAAACTTATTATCAAATACTAATGCAACCTGTAAATATTGAAAACTATTAATAATTAGCATAAAGATCTTATATAAGACTTTTAATTGAAACAAAAGTTGGAAGAGATATTGGGGAATAAGAAACATATAACATGTTTGTGGAGCTTCCATTAGTAGAGACGAGATGACTATTCGTGAAATTTAATGTTTTGAGTAAGGTGTTTAAACAGGTACCTATGAAAGATTAAGATGACCATAATGAATATATAAAATATTTTATTGGTGGATATATAAATAGGTCATTTTCCCTACAAATTATTTCATCTATTGACATAGGTAGATCATGCATGTATAATCTAAGGTAAAAAAGAGAAAATAAAGGAGAGACAAGGAGTATCATAACTATTATGATAGCATTTTTAAGGTTTTCCTCCATCCTTACACATGAATCACAAAAAATAGTTCATTTTTGTAGGTCAAAGTTTTTACTTTCCAATCAATTTTGTTATACACAAAGAGATATTTGACATAATGATGATGCATTAAAATAAAAATTTAAGGCATTAAATTATAGTCTTTGTCATGCCAAGTGAAGTAGTACTCTATAAAATATTGAAAATAATTGTTATTCTAAACAGGTGGATACTACACCAATTCAAAAAAGTATAATGGAACATGAGTGAAAAATCATATTTAGATTACAACGTGGCTAAATCATGGAAGTTACTAAAATTAATATGTTTGGAATAATATTTATTGAGAGACAAGAACCATAAACAAATTATCATGATGAAAAATACACAAATAAAGTGATACATTTCATAAGCATCATGAAAGATAATGGGTTTCGCATAGATGATTATATATCACTGAATATGTATTATGGAACACTGGATGCTAAAACAAATTTTAAATTGATATAATTATGATACATTATCATCAATGTTAAAATACTTTTTCATTATGCATGATAATTCAAAAAATAACAGGAATTACAAAACTATTTCTAATTGGTTGCATTCATCGAGCTCTTCAAGATACAACATTCCTAATTATTTGTCTACTTATATTACTTGCACCAACTAGAGTTATAACATTCAATAGTGTGGCCTCAAATATCCATTTATAACTTCGAATCTAAATCATAGATTTTTAAAAATTAGATAGAACATGAATTAAAAAAATTCAGTAAGAGATCCGTCACATAAAATGCTTAATGATTTAAGAAACGACTTTCATTGGGTAAAATTTATTATTAAACATAGACACTCAACTTCAACAATGATATTCATTAACTAAATGAGTGTCACTTGATACCATCCTATCCTTAGTTTAGTCTTAGATCTATCTTAAGGCCTCTTTTGAAACATTTATAGATGTTGTGTAGGTCTAACCCATTCCTATATATACCAAAAGCAACACTAAACCACCACATAGGCAATCAGGCCCCTTATTCAATAGATTCTACCACATGGGTACTATCCCTTTCAACATTAGCACACTATACTATTGACCTAGGGATAATGTTAGTGTCCTTTATCTCCTCACTCCCTAAATGGATATATTTTCATTTCCAAAAGAATTCCTAGGATTAGTCTACACTTATTTCACATCTTGAAAAGAACTAGGATGCTTTATATAGACCACTTTCATTAACTTATACACTATATGGAAATTAGATGTAAACAATCATAAACAAAGTTAGAAACAATTGTGAACATCAATGTCATTGATCCCTATTCTGCCCTACTTTTACATACACCCATCTATAGCAGCCCAAAACATAGATTAGTAAAATTTCTAATATAAAGTCACACTCAAATCACACAAACTAACACTCATACTAATATTTATTTTCACTTACACAAACACTTAGATTAGGAAAAATATATCAAGATTGATTCTCTTTTAAGGTATCGATATGTAGGCAATACTCAACAAATGGGGTGTTGAGGTCAAATCCATTATACCCTTTTAATGTCAATTCTTTTAATACTTGTGATCCTCAAATAACATAACAAACATGTAACCCTAGGCTTTGGAATTAAAATTAATCAAAATGGGTAACAAACAATAAACCAACATCTATGTATACATGCACAAACTCCCTAGAACTAGGTGAGGGTACACACAAAAGGTTGATATCCCTTCATGTAAAAGGACACTACTCCACCTGAAATGATAATAATGTAATAAACTACTATCTTGAAGGGTTTCTAACTCATGTTTTTAGTTCACGACACTATGCACATCTCTAGTACCAAATTCTAGAATGTCATTCATGCATCTCAGTCAGTTTTTAGCGAAGTACATCTCTTGTAATTTTTTTACTATATATTAAATAATCCTAAAAGTTAATTATTGTACAAGTCAAATATTTCAATTATTGCATATTTATTCCCTAATTTATTAAGCTAGCACTTTGTCACACTAGGGTTTTTCATTCCATAAATCCATTAAAAGTGAAAATAATTCTTAAATATGTCAAAGGTACTCTTAGCTTTAGCATTTTATATAAGAAATATGTTGATTTTATACCAACAAGGTAATTGATAAACTGGGTAGGGTCAATGGTGTTAATTCTACAACTTCTATATTGAATAGTGTAAGTTATACCCAAAATTATTTATTTTTTAGTTTTGGTAAATAGAGATTTTATAAAGTGAAAGAGTGTAAATATATATTCATACCTCACTCGAAGCCCATATCCAATTTCCCCCATCTCACCTTGTATGCACGAAGTGTTTTGAAATAATAAAAAATATTTATTTTAATAAACTTTCTTAAAAATTAGTTCCTTCAATACTACCTCATTATTACTTTTATCTTTCTGTCAAGTATAAATACAATGATTATAAAAGCTAGTTCCAATTTCTATCATATTTACTTCCAAGTTTTTAAGTAGGGCATTTTTTATGTTAATATGCTTGATGTAATTGTTCCAAGTGTCAATATATCGACATCATGGATGAAAAAAATTTATAAGTTATAATATGGGATAAGTGTTATCCATATATCACCATAAATAAATATTTTTATCTTCTAAATGATAACATTTTTTCCACATATTATTATATAACATATAATATTTTATTCTTATATTACCCCCTAGTGTACAATATCACTTATAATACCTTCAAATTTCCCCTCGCCTTCAACACACATGTCACCTTCATATATTTCACTATTTTCATGTTTTTATTTCCCTTCCATTTCTTCTAGAGATCTAAGAATAACATTTATGTTTGTTCTTAATCTTATTGTAATTTCTATAGGTTTCAATATATTAGTAGGATGGATGAAAGGAAGCTACATGATTCTATTC
>JARHVA010002683.1:2235000-2242500 GCA_037957365.1 Torreya grandis
TCAACTAACATATCCCAATATACAAAGACTAAATCAATTAATAAAGGACTCAAGAATGATGAGGGAGATCTATCACATGATGAGTAGGGAGATGACCTTTATGTGCTTTAAAAAAATTCGTGTGTAAATGAGCATTGAGGAATCCATTGACTGATAGGAATAAGGGATTATAATTTTCATAAGAGATATTCATTAACATCAATAATAAAATACTTAGTATGCTCAAATCCTACTTTTTTTTTTCTTATTTTTTGAAACTAATATATCTCATTGAATTATTAGTCAAATTCAACTAAATTACAACATAGTATCAATTTCCCCAAAGGTGAAACTTATACCTTAAGAAAATATAATTTTATATTTTCGTAAAATGGGTTTTGTTAATATAAATAGTGTAAATAAAAAATTATACTTAAATCAAAATAAATGACTACCAACCTCATCTTACCTTTTGCTTATAAATTGTTTAGTAGCAATGAGTTATGTGTGTGTTAGAATTTCTATTTATGTGGGTTAAAGTAGTGTAAAAGTGTGTGTAAGAGTAAGACCATAAAAAACATAAAAATAGTGAAATATTTTAAGGTGATTTGGGTGATGATGGTGAGGGGAAACATAAAAAGGGTTCCAAATAAGCAACCCATAAAACCAAAACCAATAGTATCAGTAAAAATACAAATTTAAACATTATCTATCAAATAGTGGCCACCATAAATGTGGTAGGTTAAATCATATGGGTCTTGTACCCTAATATAAAAATCATGCTCACCTTCTTATCTATCACATGAGTTATCCAATTTAGGTCCCTCCACAGAGCTATTACCATCAACAGGCCCAACAATATTTATCTTGAGGCTAATTTAGTAGAATAGTGGTTAACATTATCCAATAATCCTTTCATGTTGCTTTACTTCACATAATTTAAGACATATTCAACATCCAATGAGCCTTTACTTTCAATAAAACTCTCCAACTTGTTATAAAAAATATTGTTTTTCTCATATATCTTCTCTTATACTTCCCCCTATGCACCTTGATTATGTGTCTCAGGATTAAGTTCTCAAGATAAAGGCCCTAGCACCTAATTCTCATATCCCACTTCACAAAATAATTTTAGGTCCAATCAAGTAAAATTTTATTTGGATTATCTAATAATACCATTACCATCCTATTCATTACATATATCTTATAATACATTCTCATTTGTAGCCAACAAACCATCAAGACCATTCTGTTCAGATTCAGATGGGGTGATCGATTACTACACTAGATTTTTGGCATGATCAATGTATGAATCCTTAATATAGTCTCATTCAAACTCAAAAATTTTAACCTATGTTTCCATTTATTGACACACAACCAAGTTAGGATGGGGGCTCATTCTAGGGTATTCCCCAAAATCAAGCAAGAAGACAAACGTAATCTAGGGGAGACATGTCCTGAGGAACTGCTCTAGATCATCTTGAGGTAATTTTAATTGGAGTAATATATACAAAGACAAACAATGAAGGATGACTTTAATTTTGACTGTAGTAAGTACTCTAGCCTTCCCTTGGAAAACCTCAAGGTTCCTTTGCTTCCATGGAAATGATAATATTTCATTAGACAATATGAGAGCTAAAATTTATGAAAAAATGGATGGACTTTAATCTTAAGACATTAATAAACAAAGATAATGTCCATCCATCTAATCTCACAACCAAAAAAAACATTCCAAGGTTTAAGAAAATAATGCCATAAATTATTAGCATAAGGGAAGGATAAAAAACTTGTTCAACCATTTCAGTTGCACTATAAAAAGAACATAAAGGATTAGCAAGATCATAATTATTCAAAATATCACCTACATACAACTTCTTATAAATTAGTAAATAGTGAAAATAATATTTCTTAGATTAAATAAAAGAGGCCTAAATCACATCAAACTTTAATAACCAGGCATGCATAGGATGAAGCACATACCAGATATGACTAATGATGAGGTAGGAAATATTAGAGAAGGAATGTTTCTTGTAGAGCATTTTAAAATTATACTCAAGTAAGGATAGGCCTTTTTTCCACTTCAAACTATCCCAGAACCTTCCATGAATAACACACTATTTCTCCCCTTAAGAGCTATTTAGAGGAAGGTGAGAGTTATTCTCTAAAAGTTAGGGAACTTAAATCTAGATTTGAGCTTAGACCAAGAGGCCCATCATGCATGGGAATATAGATCATCGAATCTCCTCAACCACTTAGTGTACCAATAAAAGGTAGATCATCCCCTAGTGAGGGCCAGCAAGGTCATGTTGATATTCAAGTTCTACCATAGCAATCTATATCCCTAACTAATGTCCCAAATTACTCAAGGACATATTTGACATAAATGAAAGGTTTATCAGAATCCTAGGTTAACCACATAGAGGCAAATATAGGTGAGCCAACAACTTTAATCGTGAAAGGCCCTATTAGAAGATCAATAACGTTGAATGCTTTGCATTTCAAATTTCCTTTAGGAAAGCCTCTTAAAATATTATTCCTAACTAGGACTTTCCAAGGATCATTTCCAATGGAGGCTCTAATTATCCACTTAACTACTAGAGTTATTCTGTACAACTAAAGGTCCTTTATTGCTAGTCCATAAATATTTTAAGGTTTTAGTAAAAATTACCATGATACCATGGGCATTTTATTTCCCCCTTTACCATCTAACCATCGTAAATCTCTTATGATTATATGAAGCATGTTGATCTGAGTTTTGTGAAAGAGCCAACAAAAGGGATAATATATACTATATGACAAGAGAAATTTCTAGTTGAATTGAATCCTTCCTAGTAAAGATAAAATATGACCATGTCATTTTACAATTTTCTTATTGATTTTATCAAAAATCCATTCCCATTTACTTTTAAAGGAGGGTTAAAGGGAAAAAGGAATACCCATGTATCTAACCATCTCATCTGGTCCTCTCGTAGTCCAACCAAAAATTTAAAACAAGTCTGGAGGCTTCTCATGCTAACCTAGTATGCGCGATTTATGCACAACCACTTTAGATCCAAAGGTAGGGAAATATATATAGATCCAAAGGTAGGGAAATATATATCTATCCTCTTCAAAACTTGAGCTGATTTATTTTTCTCCAAGGTGATAAAGATTGATGTATGATTATCAAATAGTACATCAATTAGGGAATCATTATTAGAAATTGAGATACCTTTTAATAGAGAGCTAATGTTATATAATCTAAGAAGATAATGTAGTGTATCCATGACTAAAATAAAGAGTAATGGTGTAAGAGGATAGCCTTGACTAATGGAACATTAAAGCTTAAGATATTCTATTAGTTTTGCAATGAATTCAATAATGGTTGAAGCATCCTTGAAGATTACATTGACCATTCTATAAAATCTATTGTAGAAACCAAAGGCATGCATCATTCTCTTAATGAAGGGCCATTCAATTCTAGAATATCTTTTTTCAAATCCAAGCAAGATCATTCCTACATATTGGTATGAGTCTCTTACCTAGTACATTCCTTCCCAGCTATCGATTAAATTATCTATGATATATCTCCCTTTAACAAAACTAGTTAGGGTCTCTAAGATAATAGAGGGAAAAATCAATGATAACCTCCTCACAATGATATTTTAGAAAATATTGTAGGAGACATTGAGGAGGTTAATTGGTCTCCAATTTATAACTAAAGATAAATTACCATCCTTAGGAATAAGCTTAATGACCCCTCTATTAATATCTGACACAAGTGTGTCAACATTAATGGCCTCATTAAAGACCTCTAAGTAGTCTTTAGCAATCCATTCCTTATTCATTTTATAGAATTTATGAAGGAAACCATGTACCGTAAGAACTTTATCTTATTTTAATGAGTAAATAGTTTTTATAACCTCATCAATCAAAATAATAACTTCCAAGAAAGAGGCCTAAGTTTATGTCACCTTCTAAGGAATGTAGGCCTCACATATGGCCCTATTCTATTCAATATAGTCAATAGAACCATTAGAATGGAAATGGTTGGCATAGAAGTAAAAAAATCACCTTTTATACTTGTAACATCCAATAAATTTTGTCCATTGACTTTGATTCCTTTGATATTTCTTTTTATATGTTTAGGTTTCAAAAATTTGAAGAATTTAGAGCCTTCATCTCCAAAGCTTCAACTAGGTAAGTCTATAAAAGATCTCCACCCCTCTAGCAATATACTATTTAGAATATCAAAACTAGTGCTTCAAGTGGTTAATATCTTCAATAATAACCCCATTCACAAGGTCCAACTTTAATGAGCTTTCAACTCGAATGCGTTTCTCTTGAGCATATCTTCCAACCATTCTATGTTTTTGGCTTTGATATGCCCATAGATACTTATAATTTTTTGGTAATTTCCACACTGGCATTCAAGATATCAACATTGGAGCTAGAGTTAAAAATAAATTTTCTAATATTCTAAGATTATTGTAGGACCTCCAAGCATTCCTTGCTAGTAAGATGTGACACATTGAAATTATATAACCTTTGAAATTTGTAATGTCTTTTTATCCTCAGTAATTAATTAAAATTTCATTTTAATAGGTGATGATCAAACATAATATAAGCCAATACTATCACCATGTTACCATCTTTGATTGGATCTTCATCAAGTGCCTCCATATTGAAATAAAATCTTTTGAGTCTTGAGTACTATCTTATGTTAATATTTTGAATATTACACTAGGTGTCTAAATTCCTCTACTTAGTATTCTACTCTTTTGGAGAGGATCTCCAATTATATGTATTCTTTTGAACTTAGACTATATAAAATATCATTTATTTTCCATTCTTTGTGTTCACTCCATAATTTATCCTCTATAGCTTCCACCATGTTGAAATCTCTTCCAAATACCCAAGGAACATTTTTAAGATTTATAGCTAGCCAACTCCACAAGTTAACTCACTCCATATATTCATGGGGGTGTCCATGTTATTGAAACTAAATGTCTAATTATGGCTTGTTATCATTACCTATACATCTCTATTGCAAGGAGAGACACCATGTTTAATAATGCAATCTTTCAATCTAGGGTACACCAAGATAGAGCCCCCCTTTCCCTCTTTGATGATTGGTGGAGAACTAAGGAACATTGGGATAGATAAATTTAAAGACTAAGGATAGATAGATTGTAATATCCTTCACTTTTAAGAATAATAAATCAAAATTATCTCTTCAGAGTCTAAACTATCTTACTAGTTTTCTAGGTAGGGATTCCAGTCCTCTTACATTCCATCTGACAATCTACATAAATAACTAGGGGGTATTCAAATGTTATTTATATTGACCACGGGGATTACCCCCTTTATTTTATAATTTGGTAAAATAGTTTAGGACATTATTTTCTTTGCCCATTTTTACAAGGGGATCTTGAAAATTAAAAAGTGTCTCTTGGGCCATATTTTTTCTCCTTAGGTGTAGATTACTCATCCAATTGAGGGATCCTATTCATTTTAATACTTGTGCCTCCACCTTCAGACATCTAATTATCCACTCTTTTACATTTGTTGTTAGTCAAAGGATCTCCATCTAATAAATCCATCTCACAAGTAGGTATATCAGCTATCTATTTCTCTAGGGAGATAGCCATCGAATTGGCTTCACTAGTTAGACTATCAAGCTTACAAACAAGTGATTCATTAAAAGATATATTATGTAAAACAAGGGCTTCAACAAGGACAACCATATATTCCTTAGAGGGAGGGACCTTAGTAGGTTTTTGATCTAAAAAAGCTTCATCCAGGCTATTAAGGAAGTAGTTTATCAACTCTAATGAGGGATAATCAACATCAAGTTATGGTGGCACATAGACCTAAGATTCAAGGGAGGGACCCTCCACCCCATACTTAATTTGAGTTTATAATCCAACCTTATCAATAGCCTCATTAGTAGAGTCACTATCAATGAGAGGTAAATTATTGAATAGAGGATTCTCAAATAGCTACATATTATGCAGAATATTATCATTTTTAGGGTTTCCTTATCTTTTTATCTATTAGGTATATTTCCTTTATTTGCCAACATAGGATATTTTTTCCTAATGTGGCCATATTATTTACAAAATAAACAAGCATTCAATCCACCCAAACCTCTGAAAACATAGGTATGAAGTTTATCCTTTATTTTAAAATTGAGTGACTCAAGAAAAATTCCAACGGTTCTAAAGAAATTAAAACCCTAGCATTCAAGTGGGCTAGAGATATTTTGGTATCTTCTATTTTTAATACTTCTCTAAGGGTTTTTAGTGTCTAAGGAAGGAAGTTCCATAGATGAATTGTCACTTCTTAAATATCAACCCTTCTAGGAGAAGTTTTGAAAATAAGGTCATTATAGTCCAATTCTATGTTCCAAGGGACATCTTTGAAAATAAATTGGCCAACATTCTACAAGGGCTTACTGATTTCCTAACATTTCATATTACAATTTTTATTCTAAATGTTAAAAACTCTAGAATTTATCATCTAGAAAAAACCAATATACAAGCCCAGTCTTTTACCCCAAATAGAATTTAAATAATTATCTAAAAAAATATTATAAGAGAGTGCATTATTGTTTAATAAAAAAGAAAAAAAATTAAATTTTTAATCTCAGTTTCCTCCTACTGCAAATCAAATTCCATGGAAACATTCAGAATAATTGTCAAGGTCATGGAAGGGCTATAGAGCTTGCACATTTGGCCTTCGCTAAAATATTTCTCACCATGTTTTTCCATACACACCACTAATTTATTCCATTTAAACTACCTTACCACTTCTTCCTATAATAAAATTTCACTCAACAATCTTTTCAGATCTCCAATCACTTCAACTTCTACTTGAGTCAAGTCAATGTAATTTCTCTTCATATCACCTCCATTATCACACTATACATAATCACCTATCTCACTAAAATCATTATGATTCCCCTTATTTTCACACTTAAAAAAATGAAATCTGAGGGTTTCCATATAAATCTTCAATTAATACATTCCCCTTTACACTATGCAAAGGCCACAAGAAGGGTGATCGAGGAAAGCCATGTGTGGCGGCCATACACCACAATTCAAATAGTAGAGACCCCAAAGGAAAACACACATATATAAAAAAACAAAAATTTAAATTTAAAATAAAGCATAAAAATAAATATTAAAATCCACCTCTGGCACTAAGAAAGATAGAAGCAATAAGAACTGAGGCAAAGGTGACCAAGAGAAGCTACAAAGAAAAAGACTGAAGCACCATTAATAAAGGATAACTCTTTGTCTCCCCATTACAGAGCTCCAAGTTTTTTTCTCTCTCTAACCTATAAAAAATTTCAATAATTATAATCCATTATAATCATAATATTACTGCTCATTTATATTTATTTGGTTATTAGAGGAGAGGTGATAATGTTTTGAGGACTATAAGCACTACTAGTTTTTGGAAATCTAATGAACCTAATCTCTCCAAGTGTTATGGAAATTATATCTATCTCAAATTAATAACTACCCTCACTGTTAA
>JARHVA010002683.1:2247500-2265000 GCA_037957365.1 Torreya grandis
CATATAATTATTTAGTCACATTATTCTTTGTTTTAAGATATTTCTAAAGATGTTAAGGGCTTAGGATTCATTTTTATGTCATATGCCATGTGTCATGGTTATTTTATACTCCCTATAGTCCATAAAAGTGCCCAAATAGGATTTTTTTAGTTCCTAGTTGTAAACCTCTTACACTTTACCTTGCACAATTGGGAAATATGGAAAAATTGGATGGTAAATGCAAATTATGTCATTATAGCTTGGGAAGGGTTTAGTATCATGATGGACTATATGGAGATGATGATTGGAAGATACCAATAGAGGGTATGGTTAATTCCCTGCTACTTCTGGCTCTACCTAAAACAAGGTGAAAGGACCTAAGTCAGCTTGGTCATATGGAGAGATACTATAGTTCAATATCCATAAGGATTATTGGCACACAAGAAATTAAATCAGACGAGGGCATAATGAAACTTTCTCACTACACTTAAGAAGAGTTATCACATGGAATGAACAAATTCTCTAAGTCTTACACTAGCTACTAAAGATAGATAACAATGTGATTAAAACCATCAATTTATTAGAAAAATTCAATAACTAAGATTTAAATGTGAGATTAAAATGATAGGATTCAAATAACAAAACATAAATATATTTTAGGTATGCAATATTTACTTATCTATAGGCAAACAATACTCACAATAATCAATACGGTGTATTAATTGTATGGTAGGGCAAGTAGGATGAGTTAGGTAAATATAAAAGAGTGGTGTTAAGGGTTTCAAAAATATGAAATTATTTCAATAGGAATGACACCATTTATTTTTAAAAAAGTATAAAACTAAAAAATAAAATAAATAAATTATCAAGAATGAGTTACATCCATTAATGCCAATACAATGCAAAAATTGAATTGATCTTTCAAACCATATAGCATACAGAATAATTAGATATTAAAATGATTTCTCCTATCAAATGCATAAAAAAAAGATGTCCTTAAAATTTTATCAACAAAAAATTTCCATATCATAATGCAGAAAGGGATTTATAACCTAGATCTATGTTGAAAATAATTACTATTACTAAGCATAAAACTAGATATCCATTCAAAAAAGCATGTAAAATCTATTATTGGATTTAAATGATAAAATAAAACATAAATCACAATTATTTTACAATAAATTGAAATTACAAATTATCATTTGAAAATTTCAACATGGGGACAAGCATGGTGAGTTTGATCTTGAATAAGGGAGACATATACAATGCTCTTAGAGCTTGCTAATGATTGTATAGATAAAACCACCTTATCAAGAGAGGAAAAATACATGCATCAAGGGTACCAAAAATTTGAAACAATGTAAGACCTATAAAAAACAAAAATAACATTGAAAAGAGGACAGGCCCTCATTTTATACAAATTTCTCACCCTAAGATATTACAAGAATATGATCCAACTAGAAGATGCTCTTAGTCACGTGTAGAAGCTCTTTCCATACAATAAAACCATTGAATTAATTATTTGTCTAGGTAATGATGATGCTTCAAATAAACCCTTGATCTTCATGGATGGAAAATGCATTGCATTTGGGATTAAGTGAGAATATTACCTTGGGAGAAAAAAAAAACCTTATCTTTTAATGTAACTACCTTGCCTTGCTCTTTTATCAATCATTTTTAAATATGGAAATTTTTATACAATTGCATTCTTCTTCTGTAAACCAAATAAGTTCCCTTGCTTTATAATGATATCATTAAAATACTCCAGATGTGATATAAATAAATAAGTATCCATTGCCATTTATAAAATCCCAATTTGATGGCATACCTTGGCCTCACAAACCCTATAACTTTTATCTTCCATGAAGGTATTTGAAACAAGCCAAAAATTAGAAAATACAACAATTAGTTAATTTTACATATTTTACTTTGACATTTTAGGTTTTCTACCAAACTATATAATGATCAAGTGCATTGTTTTATCTAATTTTAACTCATGTAGAACTTGGTATGTTTTTTACAATTTCTAACTTTGTAAAAATGTAAAGTTCCAATTGGATTAAAAACTTCCAATTTGACTTTTCATTGCACATTAACTAGTGGGTGGTCTACATTGGCTTACAATTTGAAAAATTTAGATTTCCAAAATTATAAAATTGTGTCCTTCTATATATTCTCACGTAGACCTCCATTTGAGTTGAATTTTCTTCCTTTCAAACCTTGAAGTAGAAATATGACCTATAAAAGATCCATTATCCTTTATGGAATCAACTATAGCATTGCCTTTCTAAGGGAGTCTACAAGAGAATTCCCACAAGTTAGTGTTACTATCAACATCAAGTCTTTTACATCTTTCGATTGATTTCATTAGTGTTCTTCTATTTATATCCAAAGCTTATCCTATTTCTGTAATCAAATGTTTTTTCTTTGTTTAACCACTTTTCAAATAATTTGTAATAACATATCGAGTAATAACTACATTATTTACATGATTAATATTATATGTTATTAGTATTAGAGTTTCCATAGTAGGTCTAATCTTTAGTACTTTCGTCAATGTAAAAGAAATTGGCATCATTGAATTTCATTTAAATCTTCAAAGTGCCACTCCTAAATTTCTTCATCTTTTCTGCATATATGTTGCTAAGACATTTTTTTAGGCATTGGTTTAAAAATGGATTCATCAATTTCAATTAAATACATTGGTTTTATTAAATAAATCTTAGGAAGTGTTATTAATAGTATATTTGATTTATTTGGTCTTTCCATATTATTTTATTCATTAGTATGTTCTTCATTCAATGGTGTTCCCATATTATTTTCTTCATTACAACTTTTTCCAATAGGTGTTTTCATATTATTTTCATCATTATTAGTTTCTCCAGTGCATTTTTCCATGCAATTCACATCATCATGCATACTATAATCATCAACAAAAATAAAAAAAATAAAATTTGAATGTGGACTTGCATTATATTAACGTATACTATTAGTATTGATAATTGGAATTTCATAATTTTGTATATTATCATTATTTATTTCAACAATATTTGTGACAATCAATTCATTAGGTATAACATACTACCACAATTTTTTTCATTCACTACCTTTGTTTTTCTCTTAACACTTCTAATTTGTTTGTAATTTTGCACTTTTACTTCTTCTTACTACTAATACAAAAGCCATCACCCTTGATTACACAATGTTTTCAACTATGGAGGGTGGGGAAAATAATCCAATTATTACAAAACAAACCTGCTTCATGTGAAATACCAAGTGGGGAAAATAATCTAATCATTCCAAAATAAATAAGAATAGTCCTATATACTAATTATTCAACCATGTGAGTAGATAATGATTTATGATCTCGAGCTTGTGGATAGAATTATAATAACTTACAATTGAAAAAAAAACAAATCAAGGGATAGACAATGTATAGTACACAATAAACTAGCTGACATTATTCTCGAAGTAATAAAAATGACTATTGGTGTTTTATTTTTTATTACTACTCCAAGAACCCTATATGATGTAATAATACATGCAAATATTTATTATATGTAAAAAAAATATTGAACACTAAACACTATACCTTAACCCCTAACACAAATACTCTATAGGTCCTATACCTTATACCCTAAACGTTATCCCCTAAACCATATACCCTTAGCCTTATACCCTATACCCTAAACTTTAAACAATAATCCATAAATATTAAGACTTATAAAACCTAATTTTCATTAATCATAATCTCTAAAAACCCTAAACTAATCATTTTATCAAGCTAATTAACATTATTTAGACTCACAATTTAAACCTTAAACCCTAAGCTATAAACCATAGACCCTAAATTTTATACCCTAAATTTATATACCATATTCCTAAGCCCTGTATACCATATACCATAAAATATATAACTTAAACTCTAACCCTAAATCCTAATCCCTATGGACCTTAAACTATAAATGGTAAAATATTCATACACTAAACCATTTATTTTATCCTAAATTGGCATCATTCAGACTAAGAATTTGGTTCTAAGGGCGCAATTAAGCCCAAATCACTCCATTATTTTCTCTAATTGACTACTTATCTTAATATGTGATTATATGTGGACTAATCAAACCTAAAAACACATTGCATACACATAAATAGGGTAAAAAACTCCAATTATCCTCAATTACCTTCATAAGTGAACCCTATACCTTAAATTATAAATTTTAATCCCTAAACTCTATCCAATTTACACCCTAAGCCCCAAACCCTATACCTCATACCTAGATGTACACCTCTAACCCTAAGCCCTAAAAAATCAAAACCACAAATCTTAAACTAGATTAAAACTCTAAAACAAAATATTTTACCCCAACTAACATCCTCTACAATAAAAAATAGGTTTTAAATTCTTAATTTGGCCCAAATTAGATCACTCATTTCCCCAATTAACTAATTCACTCAATCTATGGTGACTAAGGGACCAATTTAGCTAAAAATCACATTTTATAGTCACAAATAGGTTTAAGGAGGTTAAATTTGCCCCAATTACCTTTGTGATTAGACCAAGTATTTACCCTCAAACATTAACCTTATGCCCAAAAACACATTTTGGTCATAAACAAGTTCAATTAGATTAAATTATCCTCAGTTACCTTTACGATTGGACTCTAAACCTTAAACCATATATCACATATACATGAAACATTAATCCCTAAACCTTAAATTTTGAAACCTAAACCAAGTGATTTAGCCATGAAATTAACATCCTTTATATTAATAAATAGGTTTATAATGCTCAATTTGATCCAAATCATATCACTAATTACCTTAATTGACTGATTTACTCTATTTATGGTGACTTCAGGGCCAATTTAGACCAACATCACATTATATAGTCAAAAATATGTTTAAGGATCTTAAACAAGCCCCATTTGATTTTGTGATTAGACCTTATTCATTCTAAAACATAAACCATATACCTAAGAACACATTTTGGTCATAAATAGGTTCGATCAGCTCAAATTATCCTTAATTACCTTCACTATTGAACACTAAAACCTAAACCCTCTGTCTTATATACTTTAAATAATAAATCCTAGACTATAAAAGCTAAATTATAAAACCTAAAAAATAAATTAATATCTTTTACAATAATAATTAGTTTTAAAAGGCTCAATTTTGACTCAAATTACAACATTCATTGCCCCCAATCAACTATTTCACTAAATATGTGGTGACTTGGGGGCCAATTGAGCCCAAAATCATATTTTTTAGTCACAAATATGTTTAAGGATCTCAAATTGGCCTAAACTAACTTTAAAATTAAACCTAATGCATCCCAAAATAGAAACCCTATGAATAAAGTTGCATTGTGATCATAAGTCTAGGTTGAAATAGCTCAAATTGGCCTCAATTACCTTAATGATTGGATTCTAAAACCTAAACCCTATCTCATATTATCCTTAATTACTATTACAATTATTTTACATACACATTTATTTTACATAGGTGATATTTCCATGTAGGTGGTATTATCATATATGTGGTTCTTCAGCTTTCCATTTCAAACACATGCCTTAATGCTCAAGAATGGATTGGATTCTCAAACCTTAGGCATGGACCTCAAATAGACAGTGAAATTCATTTTTATACCAACTATAAAAATAAAACTTTACCCATTCTAGACACTATCCATTTTAACAAAATGTTCCTTGAAAATAATACAACAACATCGACTAAGTCTCCTCTTTCCATATATATGATGTTTGTAAATATTTTTATTGCTTTAAGGTTGTTATTTAAATATTCATTTATTGAGTATGATTTTATAGCACTATATTCCATGATTGTTTATGTTTATATTTTTTATCTATCTTTTATTCATTGATCCCAACTGGAAAAAAGCATATGGTTGTAAACTAGAACTAATTCTCTACACATTACCAAAAAAATTCTAATTTTTGATAATTTTTGAGGTAGTTATGGTGTGCACTATCAGGTATGCATTTTTTTATCTTATTTAATGGCATACTAACTTGAGAAATTAATAATAATATATTAATTAATTATTCTAAGAAAAATAGGTTACAAACTAGATGATCTTATCTAGTTTTATACCTAGGGGTTTAAATAAAAAGCAGATGATACTCAAAAAATGGTGGGGTACGCAAACAACTACCTATTATGATTTTTATAAAAAAATAATACCACTTATTCTATTTTCTAATGTTTTACCTTGTTATACTTAAACATATCAATAATAAATTAGTAGTTTAAAAACTACACTCAAAATTCTACAATTCATGTTCTTATAAAATGTTTAAATTATGAGTGAAGATATCCCAATGAATCTATACAAGACAAGGTTTCATGTTATTTTAGGGGAAAAAATGTCCACTTAAGACACATTTTTGATCCCCCAAATCCATACACTTATCCAACTATATATACATACTCATTTCATCATTTATTTAAAAAGAAAAGAAAAAGATATGCACATTACACATTAGCTTATCCCCCATTCTACTTGAGGAACATAGATTAGAGTTTCATAATTTTTTTGGAGATACAAATATTATCCTGTCGAGAAGTTTTTTGGATGTATAGATATTTTATGGATCCAAGAGCTAACTTATCCTTATGATTTCTACATACCACAACAACTTATTGTGATTCACAATTGATGAGGGAGAGATTGAGGCTCAATAGGTTCATCTTTATAGGTAAATGTTCCTGACTTTGGTCTTCCTTTATAAGAGTATATATGTTAGCATTCATACTTTTATCTCATGCATTAATAGTTCATATAAATTGATGTGATTGTATATATTCTATGCATATATTAAATTCATCTTGGTCATGACCCCAAATATTTATTTCATAAAAATTAGAAGTGTTGCATTTCCATTTCCATACATTATAGTGAACTCAATGCTAATCTAACCCTATTAGGTTTTATTTCATGCTATCATTTTTTCATCAGATCATTTTATTTTATATTTTTAGTATTGTATGGAATTAATAAGTATAATTTTTTTTTTATGCACATGTTTAACACATAGTCACTTAGGAACAATTTTTTTATATCTGTGTAATATCTTCACCAAATAAAAATTATTGGATTGAACAGTCTAGCTTAGTATTCTTATTTAGTTCAAAATTCATATACATAATTTAACTAGTCAACTTTGTATACTATTGTCTTCTATCAACATATAGGTGTATAAACACATTCAAATAGGTTGACTCTATTCATTATCTCTTCTTCAACATACAATGTTTTTCAAACTTGGTCTGACCAATTGAACCAATTGTAAAAACTTTAAAATAAAATTTGAACACCAGTACATAATAATTTTAAATCTAAATCATCTTCAAGCCCATTAAGGTTTCTTTCTTTCTCTCTTCCCTTTTAGTTCTTCTTTCAATTTTATGTTTCACAAGTGTGTAGTCTATAAAACAACTATTTTATAGCTAACTGGGCGAACCTAGTCGACATAGTTAAATAGTCTATCTTTTGTATAGAAAAATAGTCAATCTATTTGATCATTTTATTATATACCTTGATTTTTAGAAAATAATTAACTGGCTAATCTCTATTCTATATTTTTTTACATATAGTGCCACCTAAACTGACTTTGTACTATTCTCAATCAAGAAATTAACATTTGTTTGCTAGTAGTTAATTCACCTTCCAATTTTAGTTGTTTACATTATCAAAACAACATAGAATAATTGGGTGGGTTTTAAATATATCAAATTAGTAATACTATTTTATCTTTTTCACACTCTTCTAAATCACTTTACACTAAAAAATCATTAAAAAAATTTCTTCTCAACGCCTATGTACTTAGATTTCATCACCAAGGGGGTAGCTGAATTGGTTTTTTGGCCCAATATAAATACATGGTTAATGGTATATATTGGCAAAGCACCTAAAATCCTTATCACTATGATATTTTGAACTCAGGGGTACATCTCAACACCAGAGTATTACCATGACCAATATAGATCCATTTCATCCTAAACTACCTAAAACTATCCATAGATTAGTTTCCTAATTCCCTTTTACAACCAACTTCCCATAATATTAATTTCAGATATAAATTAATAACATTAAGGAATTAATAACTAATTTTCATTTACTTTAAAGTATGTGATTTCTCTTTGATATTATATTTTATATTGTGAAACTTGCATTAGTTATTGTTGGTGTAAAGGTTTTGTTTTGTTCCATAATTATATTCATCACATTGATCCAATTACTTCATATTACATAGTTTCATCATTTGAAATACATATTCAACCCATATGATTGTGTATACTTCTACCCTAACTTATTTTCATCATTTTCATTACACATTCAACCCATATGACTATGTTTCCTTCTAGCTTATCTCAACTTCATCACTTGCAATACATAACTGACCTATATGTATGTCTATCCTTTTACCTTATCTTAGTTTCATCATGTACAATATGTCATTAACGCATATGACTATGTATCCTTTTATTCTATCTTAGTTTCATAATTCTCAATACACATTCAACCCATATGACTGATTATCCTTTTAGCCTATCACAGTTTCATAATTTTTAATACATTTGACCCATACAACTATGTATTATTTTATCTAATAGATCAAACTAAGCCTATTCCACTATGTCTTTTACATACTTTTTCAATGTATTTTTCTCACATAATATATTTATCATATTAACTTTATACCTATTTATTATTACTGTACTATGTGTAGTCAACTTTTTCCCTATTTTTCCTTTTCACTTCCCAATCTTAGATTCTTCCATCAAACATCATGAAATCCCTTATGATAATTTTTTTGTACAACCTTAATCCATCTAGATAATATATGAGATATTTTTTCCTTTAACCTTGGGTATCTATGAAGTTGCTGACTCTTGGTGTAGATTTTCATCAAATCTCTCTAATCTTTCTTAGTCTCGATCTAACCCGTACCATATAGTTGATCTATAAAAACTCAAAGATAAATTCCAAATCATGGAATTTTTATACCATATACCACTTTTACACCTTTTAAATCTAAAAGTCATATACCCATCAACATGTCTATTTCACAAGTTGGAACTACACATTACGTTCCACCTATTACAACCAATCCTCATGATCATCTTGTTACACCCATAATAAAAACACCTAGCATCATCACTTCACAAAGTCACATGGTTAAAATTAATAAAAATAATAACCTAAATGATTCACAATTTCTCAAAAACCTTTATGATAATACATTTTACACTCCTAATAACAATATTAGCTATACGAAGATCTCTTATTCTTCTACAACACTTGGTGAAACTAACACTAGTGTTGGGAATCTTCCATTACAAATGTTGAGAATCACGCACCTAGTACTACTCCCCCCACTAGCACTAATAACCCTCCTCCTACCATCACTATTAATCCCCCTCCTAAAAACACTAGTACTCCAACTTCTAATATTAATTCAAAAATTAACATACCTCAAATTCTTACTCAAATTAGTTAATAAATGAACATTATGAAAATGACTAACCATTCCTAAAGGATTAGAATGCAACAAGATTTATTAAATATATTAGTCAACGACCTCAATTCATTATGTCTCAACCAAATCAAAATTGTATCCTTCATCCTCTTAGATATGGCAATGGGAACAATAAAACAAAACCTCTAATAAATAAAAAATGCTTCAACATGTTTAGAATGAACCTTTAGCCACATTAATTACATCCATAAATATTGGAAACATTTCTCAAACTATCACATATGACAGAACTAAAGCTCCCACTATCTTTCTTAAATATTTTGGTAATCTATATAAGGAATGGGTCCAAACTAACACCGTCACTACAAGGAATCTCTTAGCCAAAAACTTTGTTGTTGATGTACTGGAATGGTACAACCAACTTCCTAGACATTCCATCTAAAAACTAGAGGATTTAGTTAATGCTCTAGTAAAATAATTCCAACATGATGTCATTACTAAAAATTACCTTATCCATTCCATTAATGTTAAAAAACTTCCTAACGAATCTAATCACACTTTCATCAAATGATGGAAGTCTCTATCTTACATAGTGCATTGTAACATGAATGATTTTACTCTTTTAAAACTATTTTTTATTACTCTTAAATCTCCACTTCAATAAAAAGTTTGAATCTTTTCCCCTAAAACTTTATAATAAGCCTTAGACCAACTAAAAGGGAAAGACTTTCTTATGACTCAATTTCAAACACCTGAAACAACTAATAAGGAAACTTTCTAATCATTTTCTCATAACATTAACTCATCCAAGCCTCCCTTATCTCAAAATGGAGCCTCCAATGTAACCAAATTTAACCTAACATACCCTCCCTTGAATCTAGAATAACCTAAGAAGAAATTTCGACCCTCTAAACCCTTGAGATTTTATCCTAAAAAAACTCCTCCAAAATAGTAATGTTACGATAGGTAATTCTCACGAGGCTTGTCATGACCTTTACCAAATTTTCTTACTTATTTACCTGTTCCACTTTTAAATATTTATATTCTAATAAAAAAACACTATCAATACTATCTTTAAGAATCACAAATTCAATCTAGAGAACCAAAATAACATCAAAATCACTTAAATAATGATCACTACAAACTACCTTATAACTCCACCTCATTTAATAATATTTTCCAAACTATAGTTGATATTGATTCCTACACTAATAAAGAAAGGATGTCTAACATGAACAAGTTCAAAAAAGTGGTTGAATTTGTCCAACCTCGACCTCTTAAATCACAGGAACCAAATGAAAACTTAGACCAAATGACTACTTCAAATTGCATAATAAATTGTCCTCCTTTACCTTATAAATCTCTTCATACCTTTTTACATACAATAATCGAACATCTTAAAAATATAACTTATCAACCAATTTACCTATCTCAAATTACACAAGTCAACCTAGTACATTTCATTCTTATAGTTTAGCTTCACCCCATTTCATATCACATGTTGGGGCATTTTACAATGCCCATCAACATATCAGTTTACAATTTGGGGAAAACTGCAATTCCAATCCCTACATCCACCTACCTTATAGGTAATATTACAATGCCCAATATTATTATACAATGCATAATACCAAACAAATTAAACCTCAAGAAACCTTTAAAGACATATAGGCTTATATTTCATATGCTCATCTTTGATATAAACATTAGCATAGATTTTTCTTGTGATATTTATCCCATCTTTCTTTACTTTTGACAACTTTACTTCTTTTACTTTCATTATTGTTTTCTTTGGATTCTTTGGTTTTATTTCACTTTATAGTTTGTGAGTTTAATTATCATACCTTGGATAGGTCTAGGTCTTCCTCACAAACACACTTTACTCACATCATTGTTTGATTTATGTTATTTGGTTTTATTTCACATTATATTTGTAATTTTTTTCCATTTTAGCTGTTATATATATCTTTCCTTATTATAATTTTAACCATTTATGTCATTATTTACCTTAGTATATTTATCATTATTTTAACCTTATTTACCTTCCTCTTTTTTGATATCAAAATTTAACTTTCACCTTTTTTGTTTAGACTAATTTCATTGTTACTTGTGTTATATCATTTATAGGTTAATTTGGATTATTATTGTCATGACTATCAAAGCATAGTTGCATCCCTTTCATAGTACCATTTTAGCTACTTATGATCAACTATGAGCATATTCATCATTGTATCACTTATATGGATGAATTTCTCATGATACCCATCATTCCCTTACTCCCTTTGATTTGATACACATGTAGGTAAATATTGGTATTGCATACTTGTTGGAAAGTGTAGGATTCTTTAGACACCTTGGTATTTAGGTCCTTTTCTCTAGTGACCATCTATAGGCTCACTTGTGTTTTTCACCTATTTCATTAATGTTTTATCCTTGAAATCCATATGGAGAAGGAAGAATAGAATAATAAAAAAGATTTAAAATCCAAATAATCAATGAAATAAAAGACAATGATTAAAAGGAAAAGAATATAATAATTTAGATCACACCAAAAGATGTGATCTATATTTGGCACATATTGTATCTTAGTCAAAGATTAAACTCCACATTAAGAATCATGATAGATTCGAAGTCCATTGGGGTGTGGTATTATAGTAGATTAGGATATGAGGTCTCATTATATCATATACTTATAGTGCCACCTAATTTCTCTAATAATTATACAATCTTCATAGTAGATTAATGGCCCTATAAGTGGTCTTGAGGAATGGGGAACACATTATGGAAAGGTAGGTCCATTTTAATTTTCATGCATATTTTTTTCATGGTTTGTTCTATGTACTTCACTTGTTATCCCAAGCTTTGTTTTCATTAGTTAAAGTGTCCTAAGTCCTTGGTGTTGATATTTCTTAACCTTTATCACTTACCTAATCTATCTCATTATTTTTCATGTGGAACAATCATTCCTACATATTGGTTTGAGTCTCTTGACTCGTGCGTTCCTTCCCAGCTATCAATTAAATTATCTATGGTATATCTCTCTTTACCAAAACTAGTTTGGATCTCCAAGATAATAGAGGGTAAAATCAATGATAACCTCCTCACAATGATATTTGAAAAAATCTTATAGGAAACACTGAGGATGTTAATTGGTCTCTAATTTGTGACTAAAGATAGATTATCATCCTTAGGAATAAGCTTAATGACCCCTCTATTAATATCTGACACAGGTGTGTCAAAATTAATGGCCTGATTAAAGACCTTTAATTATTCTTTAGCAATCTATTCCTTATTGAATTTATAAAATTTATCAAGGAAACCATCCACCCTAAGCACTTTATCTTCTTTTAATGAGTAAATAGTTTTGCTAACCTCATCAACAAAAATAATAACTTCCAAGAAAGAGGCCTATGTTTTTGTCACCTTCCTAGGAATGTAGGCCTCACATATGGCCCTATTCTATTCAATACAATCAATAGAAACATTAGAATGGAAATGGTTGGCATAGAAGTAAAAAAATCACCTTTTATACTTGTAACATCCTATAAATTTTGTCCATTGACTTTGATTCCTTTGATCTTGCTTTGTATATGTTTAGGTTTCAAAAATCTGAAGAAGAATTTAGAGCTTCTATCTCCAAAGCTTCAACTAGGCAAGTCTATAAAGGATCTCCACCCTATAGTAATATACTATTTATACTATCAAACTTCATGCTTCAAGAGGTTAATCTCTTCAATAAGAACCCCATTGGCAAGGTCTAACATTAATGAGATTTCAACTTGAATGAGTTTCTCTTGAGCATATCTTCCAACCTTTCTATGTTTTTTTCTTTGAGATGTCCATAAAAACTTATAAATTTTATTGTAATTTCCACACTTGAATTCCAAATATCAACATTGGAGCTAGAGTTTCACATAAATTTTCTAATATTCCAAGAATATTTTAGGCCCTCCAAACATTCCTTGCTAGTAAGATGTTACACATTGAAATTATATAACCCTTTGAAATATGTAATATCTTTTTCTCCTCACTAAACAATGAAAATTTCATTTCAATAGGTGATGATCAGACAAAATATAGGTCAGCACTATCACCACATTACCATCCTTGATTGGATCTACAACAAGTGCCTCCATATTCCAATAAAATCTTTTGAGTCTTGAGTACTATCTTATGTTACTATTTTGACTATTACACTAGGTGTCCAAATTCCTCTACTTAGTATTCTAATCTTTTGGACAGGATCTCCAATTCTAAGTATTCTTTTAAACTTAGACTACAAAAAATATCATTTATTTTCCATGCTTGGTGTTCACTCCATAATTTATCCTCTATAGATTCCACCATGTCGAAAGCTCTTCCAAATACCCAAGGAACCTTTTAAAGATTTATGGCTAGCCAATTCCACAAGTTATCTCACTCCATATAGTCATGGGGGTGTAGATGTTATTGAAACCAAAGGTCTGATTATGGCTTGTTATCATTACCTATACATTTCTATTATAGGGAGATACATCATGTTTAATAATGCAATCTTTCAATCTATGGTTCACAAAGATAGAGCCCCCCTTTCCCTCTTTGATGATTGGTGGAGAACTAAGGAACATTGGGATAGATAAATTTAAAGACTAAGGATAGATGGATTCTAATAGCCTTCAATCCTTTTAATAATAATAAATCCAAATCATCTCTTCAGAGTCTAAACTATCTTACTAGTTTTCTAGGTAAGGATTCCAATCCTCTTACATTCCATCTTACAATCTACATAAATAACCAGGGGTTATTCAAAGGTTATTTATACTGACCATGGGGATTACCCCCACTATTTTTTAATTTGGTAAAATAGTTTAGGACATTATTTTCCTTGCCCCTTTTTATAGGGGGGTCTTAAAAATTAAGAAGAGTCTCTTTGGCCATATTTTTTTTCATTAAGTGCAGATTACTCATCCAATAGAGGGATCCAAGTTATTTTAATACTTGTGCCTCCACCTTTAGATATCCAATTATCCACTCTTATAGGTTTATTGTTAATCAAAGGATATCCATCTAATAAATCTATCTCACAAGTATGTATATTAGATATATATTTATCTAAGGAGATAGCCATTGAGGTGGCTTCACTAGTCAAAATATCAATCTTACAAACAAGTGATTCATTAGAAGATATATTATTTCAAAAAAGGGCCTCAACAAGAATAACCATATATTCCATAGAGGGAGGGACCTTAAGAGGTTTCCAATCTAAAAAAGCTTCATCTAGGCTATTAGGGAAGTAGTTTATCAACACTTATGAGGGATAATCAACAATAGGTTATGAGGGAAGATTAAAGGGAGGGACCCTCCACCCCATACTCTATGTTTATAATCCAACATTATCAATAGCCTCATCAATAGAGGCACTATCATTCAGAGGTAAACTATTGAATAATGGATTCTCAAATAGATACATATTAAGCACAATAGTATTATCTTTTAGGGTTTCCTTATCTTTTTATCTATTAGGTATATTTCATTTATTTTCCAACATAGGATATTTTTTCCTAAGGTGGCCATATTATTTACAAAATAAACAAGCATTCAATCCACTCAAACCTCTAAAAGCATAAGTATGAGGTTTTCCATTTATTTTAAAATTGAGTGACTCAGGAAAAATTCCAATGCCTCTAAAGAAATTAAAACCCTAGCATTCAAGTGGGCTAGAGATATTTTGGTATCTTCTATTTTTAATAATTTTCTAAGGGGTTTTAGTTTATGAGGAAGTTCTATAGATGAATTGTCACTCCTTCAATATCAACTCATCTAGGAGAAGTTTTGAAAATAAGGTCATTCTAGTCCAACTCTATGTTCTAACGGACATCTTTGAAAATAAAATGACCAACATTATAAAAGGGCTTACTGATTTCCCTACATTGCATATTACAATTTTTATTCTAAATGTTAAAAACTCTAGAATGTATCATCTAGAAAAAACCAGTATACAAGCCTAGTCTTTTACCCCAAATAGAATTTAAATAATTATCAAAATATGTGTGTGTGTGTGTGTGTGTGTGTGTGTGTGTGTGTGTGTGTGTGTGTGTGTGTGTGTGTGTGTGTGTGTGTGTGTGTGTGTGTGTGTGTGTGTGTATATATATATATATATATATATATCTGTGTGTGTGTGTGTGTGTGTGTGTGTGTGTGTAAGGGAGTGCATTATTGTTAAATTAAACGAAGAAAAATTCTAAATTTTTTTAATCTTGGTTTCCTCCTACTTCAAATCAAATTCCATGGAAACATTCATAATAATTGTCAAGGTCTTGGAAGGGCTAGATAGCTTAAACATTTGGCCTTCCCTGAACTATTTCTCACCATGTTTTTCCCTACACAACACTAATTTATCCCATTTCAAGTACCTTATCACTTCTTCCTACAATAAAATTTCACTAAAGAATCTTTCTAGATATCCAATCACTTCAACTTCTACCTGCTTCAAGTTAATGTAATTTCTCTTCGTATCACCTCCCTTATCACACTGTACATCATCACCTAACTCAATAAAATCACCATGATTCACCTTATTTTCACACTTAAAACCATCAAATCTGAGGTTTTCCATACACATATTCAATTAATACATTCCTCTTTATACTATCCAAAGGCCACGGGAATGGTGATCGAGGAAGGCCACATGTGGCGGCCATACACCACAATTCAAATAGTAGAGACCCTAAAGGAAAACACATAAATATAAAACAAAACACAAAAAAAAATTAAATTAAATCATAAAAACAAATATTAAAATTCAGGACTAGCACTAAGAAAGATATAACCAATAAGAACTAAGGTAAAGGTGACCAAGGCAAGCTACAAAGAAAAAGGCTGAAGCACCATTAATGGAGGATGACTCTTTATCTCCCCATTGCAGAGCTCCAATATTTGTTCTCTCTCTAACATATAAAAAATTCAATAATTAGATCCCATTATATTCATAATACTAGTGCTCATTTATATTTATTTGGTGATTAGAGGAGAGGTGATAATGTTTTGAGGACTATAAGCACTACTAATTTTTGGAAATCTAATGAACCTAATCTCTCCAAGTGTTATGGAAATTATATCTATCTCAAATTAGGAACCACCATCACTGTTAAATATTCTTTTGTGTAGGTTGTAATGTCTTAAATATACCAACCAATACACCTCACAAAACATGACCACTTTTTTTTATCTTTTATGGAGGAGAGAATGATTCTTAAAGGACATGAATTTTAACACTCAACTTACATAACAACTGAACATTATTTGCTATGGATTTACAAGTAAGATATTTTTTATGATCAATTATTAGTCTCTCCATAGATATATATAAATGGTTTATGATAACATTGACCAAAATCCATGGGTGACATTTTAGTGTTAAATGTCGATAGGCATTATAGAGTCATTTATGTTTTAAAGATGGAATAATTTCCATAAGATCCATTATTAGTGAAGTAATGATCCATATGTATAACTCATGTTCATAATCCCCTAGTCTTTATACAATATGATATGACAACAATCTATATATTCAACCACCATGATGATGTTCTACCACAATAGCTTCCAAACATAATTTATCTTAATATATAGAGATGAAATGAATAATACTCACTCTTAACATAGTTTCATTTACTTTTTATAAGGTGGAGACAATTTGAAGGAAGGTGTCATGTCATAACTTGATCAATTATTGTATGCTAATTCTATCATAACCTTATTTTCACACTAATTGACAAAAAAATGTTATCAATCTACCTATAATGATCTAGATGAGAGTTCATAAGTGGAAGAGTTATAATAATTGAGTGTATCCTCCTCCTAAGATAAAGATGTAACAAAGATGTTGATAACATTAATAAATTTAAAACTAATTATTCAATGTAATGGTATGGGTTTATAGGTATTCTTAACATGGTTTACAGTTCCAATAAGTCAATCTTAATGTAATTATAACCTTCACTAGATCCCCACATAGAATTACTAATACTTTTGATTTC
>JARHVA010002683.1:2270000-2310000 GCA_037957365.1 Torreya grandis
ATAACCTTGAAAAGAGGAAAAACCCTCATTTTATACAAATTTCTCACCCTAAGATATTCCAGGAATATGATCCAACTAGAAGATGCTCTTAGTCATGTGTAGAAGCTCTTACCTTACAATAAAACCATTTAATTAATTGTTTGTCTATGTAATGATGACATTTGAAATAAACCATTGATATTCATGGATGTAAAATGTGTTGCATTTGGGATTATGTGAGAATATTACCTTGGGAAAAAAAATTCCTTGTCTTCTAATGTAACTACCTTGCCTTGCTATTTTATCAATCATTTTTAAATATGGAAACTTTTAGACATTTGCATTCTTCTTGTGTAAACTAAATAAGTTCCCTTGCTTTATAATGATATCATTTCAATACTCCAGATGTGATATAAATAAATAAGTATCCATGGCCATTTATAAAATCCCAATTCGATCGCATACCTTGGCCTCACAAACCCTATAACATTTTTCTTCCACGAAGGTATTTGAAACAAGCCAAAAATTAGAAAATACAACACTTAGTTAATTTTACCTATTTTAATTTGAAATTTTAGTGTTTCTACCAAACTATATAGTGATCAAGTGCATTATTCTATCTAATTTTAACTCATGCAAAAGTTGGTATGTTTTTTACAATTTCTAGCTTTGAAAAAATGTAAAGTTGCTATTGGATTGAAAACTTCCAATTTGACTTTTGGTCACACATTAACTAGTGGGTGATGTACATTGGCTTATAATTTGAAATATTTAGATTTCAAAAAATATAAAATTGTGTCCTTTATATTTTCATGTAGACCTACATTTGGGTTGAATTTTCTTCCTTTCCAACTTTGAAGTAGAAATATGACCTATGAAATATCCATTATCCTTTATGGAATCAACTATAGCATTATATTTCTAAGGGATTCTACAAGAGAATTCCCACAAGTCAGTGTTACCATCAACATAAATTCTTTTACATCTTTCATTTGCTTTCATTAGTGTTCTTATATTTGTATCCAAAGCTCATCTTGTTTCTGTAATCAATTATTTTTTCTTTGTTTTACCACTTTTCAAATAATTTGTAATAACATATCGAGTAATAACTACCTTATTTACATGATTGATATTATATGTTTTTACTATTAGAGTTTCCATATTAGGTCTAATCTTAAGTAATTTTATTAATGTAACAAAAATTTGGCATCATTGAATTTCATTTAAATCTTCAAAGTGACACTCCTAAATTTCTTCATATTTTCTTCATATATGGTGCTCAGACATTTTTTTAGGCATTGGTTTCATAATGGATTCATTAATTTCAATTAGATACATTGGTTTTATTAAATAAGTCCGAGGAAGTGTTATTAATAGTATATTTGATTGATTTGGTCTTTCCATATTATTTTATTCATTAGTAGGTTCTTCATTCAATGGTGTTCCCATATTATTTTCTTCATTGTAACTTTATCTAATAGGTGTTTTCGTATTATTTTCATCATTATTAGTTTCTCTAGTGCATGTTTCCATGAAATTCACATCATCATGCATACTATAATCATCATCAAAAATAAAAACAATAAAATTGGATTGTGGTCTTACATTATATTTAGGTATACTATTAGCATTAACAATTAGACTTTCATAATTTAGTATATTATCATTGTTTATTTCATCAATATTTGTGACAATCAATTCATTAGGTATAACATACTTACTAACACAATTTTTTTCATTCACTACATTTTTTTTTTCTCTTAGCACTTCTATTTTGTTTGGCACTTTAAAATTTTACTTCCTTTTACTACTAATGCAAAAGCCATCACCCATGATTACACAACATTTTCAACTATTGAGGGTGGGGAAAATATTCCAACTATAACAAAATAAACCTGCTTCATGTGAAGTACCAAGTGGGGAAGTAATCCAATCATTCCAAAATAATTAAGAATAGTCCTATATAATATTTAGTCAACCATGTGAGTAGATAATGATTTATGATTTTGAGATTGTGGATAGAATTATAATCATTTACAAAATAAAAAAACAAATCAAGGGACAGATAATGTATAGTAGACAATAAACTATTTGACATTAGTCTCGAAGTAATAAAAATGACTATTGGTGTTTTATTTTTTTATTACTACTCCAATAACCCTATATGAAGTAATAATACATACATATATTTATTATATGCAAAAAAAAATATTGAACACTAAATATTATAACTTAACCCCTAACACATATACCCTATAGGTCCTATACCTTATACCCTAAATGTTAACCCCTAAACCATATACCCTTATCCCTATACCCTATACCCTAAACTTTAAAACATAATCCATAAATATTAAGACTTATAAAACCTAATATTCATTAATCATAATCTCTAAAAACCCTAAACCAATCATTTTATCAAGCTAATTAACATCATTTAGACTCAAAATTTAAACCTTAAACCCTAAGCTATAAACCACAAACCCTAAATTTTATACCCTAAATTATAGACCATATTCCTAAACCATGTATACCATATACCATAAAATATATACCTTATACTCTAACCCAAAATCCTAATCCTTATGGACACTAAACTATAAATGGTAAAATATGCATACACTAAACCATTTATTTTCTTCAAAATTGGCATCATTTAGACTAAGAATCTGGTTCTAAGGGCTCAATTTAGCCCAAATCACTACATTAATTGCTCTAATTGACTACTTATCTTAATATGTGATGACATGTGGGCTAATCAAACCTAAAAACACATTACATAGTAATAAATAGGGTCAAAAACTCCAATTATCCTCAATTATTTTTGTAATTTAACCCTATACCTTAAATTATAAATTGTAAGCCCTAATCTCTATTCAATTTAGACCTTAAGCCCCAAACCCTATACCTTATACCTAGATGTACACCTCTAACCCTAAGCACTAGAAACTCAAAACCACAAATCTTAAACTAGATTAAAACTCTAAAACAAAATATTTTACCCCAACTAACATCCTTTACAATAAAAAATAGGTCTAAAATTCTTAATTTTGCCCAAATTAGATCACTCATTTCCCATATTAACTAATTGACTCAATCTATGGTGACCAAGCGGCCAATTTAGCTGAAAATCACATTTTATAGTCACAAATAGGTTCAAGGAGGTTAAATTTGACCCAATTACCTTTGCAATTAGACCAAGTATGTACCCTCCAACATAAACCCTATGCCTAAAAACACACTATGGTCATAAATAAGTTTAATTAGATTAAATTATCCTCAGTTACCTTTACGATTGGACTCTAAACCATAAACCCTATATCACATATACATAAAACTTTAATCCCCTAAACCTTAAATTATGAAACCTAAACCAGATGATTTAGCCATGAAATTAACATCCTTTAGAGTAAAAAATAGGTTCACATAGCTCAGTTTGGTCTAAATCATATCACTAATTACCTCAATTAATTAATTTACTCTATTTATGGTGACTTCAGGGCCAATTTCAACCAACATCACATTCTATAGTCAATTTTTTTTCAAAGATCTTAAACAAGCCCCAATTGATTTTGTGATTAGACTTTATTCATTCTAAAACATGAACCCTATGCCTAAGAACACATTGTGATCATAAGTAGGTTCGATCAGATCAAATTATCCTTAATTACCTTCACTATTGAACCCTAAAACCTAAACTCTATGTCTTATATACTTTAAATAATAAATCCTAAACCCTAAATGCTAAATTATAAAACTTAAAATATAAATTAATATCTTTTACAATAATAATTAGGTTTACAAGGCTCAATTTTGACCGAAATCACAACATTCATTGCCCCCAATCAACTATTTTGCTCAATATGTGGTGACCTAGGGGCCAATTGAGCCCAAAATCATATTTTTTAGTCACAAATATGTTCAAGGTGCTAAAATTGGCCCAAATTAACTTTAAAATTAAACTTAATGCATCCAAAAATAGAAACCCTATGAATAAAATCATATTGTGATCATAAGTCTAGGTTTAAACAGCTCAAATTGGCTTCAATTTACCTTAATTATTGGATTCTAAAACCTAAACCCTATCTCATATTATCCTCAATTACCATTACAATAATTTTAAGTACACATTAATTTTAAATAGGTGATAATTCCATGTAGGTGGTATTGTCATATATGTGGTTCTTCAGCTTTCCATTTCAAACACATGCCTTAATGCCGAAGAATGGATTGGATTCTCAATCCTTAGGCATGGACCTAAAACACACACTCAAATTCATTTTTTCTACCAACTATAAAAATAAAACTTTACACATTCTAGAAAGAATCCATTTTCATAAACTGTTCCTCAAAAATAATAATACAAAATCGACTAAGTCTCCTCTTTCTATATATATGATGTTTTTAAATATTTTTATTGCTTTAAAGTTGTTATTTAAATATTTATTTATTTAGTATAATTCTATAGCACTATATTCCATTATTTTTTTATGTTTATCATTTTTTACGTATCTTTTATTCATTGATCCCAACTGGAAAAAAGCATATGGTTGTAAACTAGACCTAATTCTCTACACATTATAAAAATAAAAATCCAATTTTTTATAATTTTTTAGGTAGTTATGGGGTGCACTATCAGGTATGCATTTTTTTATCATATTTAATAGCATACTAACTTGTGAATTTAATAAGAATATATTAGTTAATTAACATTAAAAAATATGTTACAAACTAGATGATCTTATCTAGTTTTATACCTAGGGGTTTAAATAAAAAGCAGGTGATACTCAAAAAATGGTGGGGTATGCAAACAACTACCTAGTATGATTTTTATAAAAAAATAATACCACTTATTTTATTTTATAATGTTTTACCTTGTTATACTTAAAAATTTCAAAAATAAATTAGTAGTTCAGAAACTACACTCAAAATTCTACAATTCATGTTCCTATAAAATGTTTAAATTATGGGTGCAGATATCTGAATTAATCTATACAAGTCAAGGTTTCATGTTATTTTAGAGAAATGTTTTCCACATAAGACCCTTTTTGATTCCCCAATTCCATACACTTACCCAACTACATATACATACTCATTTCATCATTTATTGAAAAAGGGAAGAAAAAGATATGTACATTATGCATTAGCTAATCCCCCATTCTACTGGAGGAGCATAGATTAGAGTTTCATAATTTTTTTGGGGATACAAATATTATCTTGTGGAGAAGTTTTTTGGATGTATAGATAATTTATGGAGCCTAGAGCTAGCTTATCAATATGATTCCTACATACCACAACAACTTATTGTGGTTCATATTGAATGAGGGAGAGATTGAGGCTCAATAGGTTCATCTTTAAATGTAAATATTCCTGATTTTGTTCTTCCTTTATAAGAGTATATATATTAGCATTCATACTATTATCTCATGCATTATAAATTGACTTGAGTATATATATTCTATGTGTATATTAAATTCATCTTGGTCATGACCCCAAATATTTATTTCATAAAAAATTAGAAGTGTTGCATTTCCCTTTGCATACATTCTAGTGAAGTCAATGTTAATCTAACCCTATTAGGTTTTATTTCATGCTATCATTTTTTTTATTAGATCATTTTATTTTATTTTGTTAGTATTGTATCGAACTAATAAGTATACTTCTATTTCTTGTGCACATGTTTAACACATAGTCACTTCAGAATAATTTTGTTTTATCTGTGTAATATCTTCACCAAATAAAAATTATTGGATTAAACAGTTTAGCTTAGTATTCTTATTTAGTTCCAAATTCATATACATAATTGAACTAGTCAACTTTGTATACTATTGTCTTCTATCAACATATAGGTGTATAAACACATTCAAATAGGTTGACTCTATTCATTATCTCTTCTTCAGCATACAATGTTTTTCAAACTTGCTTTGACCAGTTTAACCAATTCTAAAAATTTTAAAACAAAATTTGAACATTAAGACATAATAATTTTAAATCTAAATCATCTTCAAGCCTATCAAGGTTTCTTTCTTTCTCTCTTCCCATTCAGTTCTTCTTTCAATGTTATTTTTCATAAGTGTGTAGTCTATAAAATAATAATTCTATAGCTAATTGGGTGAACTTAGTTGACACAGTTAAATAGTCTATCTTTTGTATAGAAAACATAGTCAATCTATTTGATTGTTTTCTTATATACCTTGCTTCAGTAGAAAATAATTAACCCACTAAACTCTATTCTATATTTTTACATATAGTGCCACCTAAACTAACTTTGTACTATTCTCAATCAAGAAATTAACATTTGTTTACTATTAGTTAACTCACCTTACATTTTTAGTTGTTTACATTATTAAAATAACAAACATAGAATAATTAGGTGGGTTTTAAATACATCAAATTAGTAATACTATTTTACCCTTTTCACACACTTCTAAATCACTTAACAATAAAAAAACATTAAATAAAATTCTTCTCATGGCCTATGTACTTAGATTTCATCACCAAGGGGGTAGCTAAATTGGTTCTCTAGCCAAATATAAATACATGGTTGATGGTATATATTGGCAAAGCACCTAAGACCCTTATCACTATGTTATTTTTAACTGATGGGTACATCTCAATACCAAACAATTACCATGACCAATATAGATCCATTTCATCCTAAACTACCTAAAACCATCCATAGATTAGTTTTCTAGTTCCTTTTTCCAACCAACTTCCCATAATATTAATTTCAAATATAAATTAATAACACTAAGGAATTACTAACTAATTGTCATTTACTTTCAAGTATGTGCTTTCTCTTTGATATTATTTTTTATATTGTGAAACTTGCATTATCTAGTGTTGGTGTAAAGGTTGTGTTTTTCCCCTAATTATATTCATCACATTGTTCCAATTACTTCATATTACATACTTTCATCATTTGAAATACATATTCAATCCATATTACTATGTATCCTTCTACTGTAACTTATTTTCATCATTTTCATTACATATTCAACCCATATGACTATGTATCCTTCTACCTTATCTCAACTTCATCATTTGCAATACATAATTGACCTATATATATGTGTATCCTTCTATCTTATCTTAGTTTCATCATTTACAATATTTCATTTACCCATATGATTGTTTATCCTTTTAGTCTATCTTAGTTTCATAATTTTTAATACACATTCGGCCCATATGACTATTTATCCTTTTAGCCTATCACAGTTTCATCATTTTTAATACATAATTGACCCATATAATTATGTATTATTCTATCTAATAGATCAAAATAAACCTATTCCACTATGTCTTTTACATCCTTTTTCAATGGATATTTCTCACATAATATATTGATCGTATTAACATTATACCTATTGATTAATACTATACTATGTGTATTCAACTTTGTCCCTATTTTTCCTTTTCACTTCCTAATTTCATATTCTTCCATCAAACATCATGAAATTCCCTATCATAATTTTTTTGTACAACCTTAATCCATTTAGATAATATATGGTATATTTTTTCTTGCAACCTTGGGTATTTATGAGGTTGCTGACTCTTGGTGTCGATTTTCATCAAATCTCTCTAATCTTTCTTAGTCTCGATCTACCCCATACCATATAGTTGATCTATAAAAACCTAAAAGATAAATATCAAATCATGGAAATTATATACTTTATACCACTTGTACACCTTTTAAAGCTAAAAGTTATATACTCATCAACATATCTAGTTCACAACTTGGAACTACACATTATGTTCCACCTATTACAATCAATGCTCATGATCATCTTGTTACACCCATAAAAAAACACCTAGCATCATCACTTCACAATGTCACATGGTTAAACTCAATAAAAATAATAACCTAAATGATTCCCAATTCTTCAAAAACCTTTATGTTAATAAATTTTACACTGCTAACAAGAATATTGGCTAAACCAAGATCCCTTATTCTTCTACAACACTTGGTGAAACAAACACTAATGTTGGGAATCTTCCTTCTAATACCAATGTTGGGAATCTTGCACCCAATACTACTCCCCCCACTAGCACTAATAACCCTCCTCCTACCATCACTAATAATCCCCCTCCTAAGAACACTAATATCCCACTTTTAATTATTAATTCAAAAAATGGCGTACCTCAAATTCTTACTCAAATTAGATAATAAATGAACGTTATGGAAATGACTAACCATTCCTAAATGATTAGAATGCAACAAGGTTTATTCAATAAAATAGTCAACCACCTTAAGTCATCATGTCTCAGCGAAATCAAAATTTTGTCCTTCCTCCTCTTAAATATGCCAATGAAAATAATAACCTGAAACCTATAATACATAAAAAAATGCTTTAACATGTTTATAATGAACCTTTATGTATATTCACTACATCCATAAATATGGGAAACATTTCTCAAACTATCACATATGATAGAAGTAAAGCGCCCACTATCTTTCTTAAATATTTTGGTAATCTATATAAGTAATGTGTCCAAACTAACACCTTCACTACTAGGAATCTCTTTGCCAAAAACTTTGTTGGTGATGCACCTGAATGGTATAACCAACTTCCTAGACATTCCATCTAAAAACTAGAGGATTTAGTCAATGCTCTAGTAAAATAATTCCAACATGATGACATTACTAAAAATTACCTTATCCATTCCATTAATGTTAAACAACTTCCTAATGAATCTTACCACACTTTCATCAAATGATGGAAGTCTCTAGTTTACAAATCAGATTGTAACATGAATGATTTTATTGTTTTACAACTATTTTTTACTGCTCTTAAAGCTCCCCTTCAATAAAAAGGTTGAATCTTTTCCCCTAAAACTTTATAATAAGCCTTGGACAAACTAAAATGGAAAGACTTTATTATGACTCAATTTGAAACACCTAAAACAACTAATAAGGAACCTTTCTAATCATTTTCTCATAACATTAATTCATCCAAGACTCCCTAATCTCAAAATGGAGCATCCAGTGCAACTAATTTTAACCTAACATACCCTCCCTTGAATCTAGAATAACCTAAGATGAAATTTCAACCCTCTAAACCCTTGAGATTTTATCCTAACAAACCTCCTCCAAAATAGTATAATTTTGATAAGTTTTATTGGTGGCATGTTACGATAGGTAATTCTCATGAGGCTTGTCATTACCTTTACCAAATTTTCTTGACTCTTTACTTGGTACACTTTTCAATATTTATATTCTAATGAAACAACATTATCAATAATATCTTCAAGCCTCACAAATTCAATCTAGAGAACCACAATAACATCAAAATCACTTAAATAATGATCAATAAAAACTACCTTATACCTCCACCTCATTTAAATATTGATATTGAATACTTGTGGGAAAGTCTAGGATTCTTTAGACACCTTGGTATTTAGGTCCTTTTCTCTAGTGACCAACTATAGGCTAGCTTGTGTTTGTCACCTATTTCACTAATGTTTGATCCATGAAATCCATGTGGAGAAGGAAGGATAGAATAATAAAAAATATTTAAAATAAAAATAATCAAAGAAATAAAATGCAATGATTAAAAGGAAAAAAATATTAAAATTCAGATCAAACCAAAACATGTGATCTATATTGTATCTTAGTTAAAGATTAAATTCAACATTTAGAATCATGATAGATTCAAGGTCCATTAGGGTGTGGTAGCATAGTAGATTAGGATATGAGGTCTCATTATATCATATACTTATAGTGCCACCTAATTTCTCAAATAATTAAACAATATTCATAGTAGACTAATGGCCCTATAAGTGGTATTGAGGAATGGGGAACACATTATGGAAAGGTAGGTCCATTTTAATTTTCATGCATATATTTTTCATGGTTTTTTCTATGTACTTCACTTGTTATCCCAAGCTTTGTTTTCATTAGTTAAAGTGTTCCAAGTCCTTGGTGTTGATATTTCCTAACCTTTCTCACTTACCTAATCTGTCTCATTATTTCTAAGAATATTCACATCACCCATGTGGAACCACAAATTCCTTATTTACATCATATTTCCCTTATATTCCCCTTGTTGTATATTTATTTTTGTTGATCACATCCTTTATCTCCTATACCTACTTACACCTCTTGGTTTATATTTGTGAGTTACATTATAAGACCTTGGATAGGACCAAACCTTCCTCATAAATACCCTTACAACATTTGTTTACCACACGATGTCACTATAATGCTATTCATGTAATTAGATGGTTTTTTTCTTATACAATATCTTAAGAAAATCACTGTGTTTGAGTTTTCAATCTTTATATCTTTTGATTTTCATTTATAAATCATGCTCTTCTATAATTTTTTTGTACTTCACTTATACTACATATGTAATTTTACATTCTTACATGTTTCTCTTTATGTATGAATTATTCATGCTTGTCTTACATCTTGACTTATATTTAATTTTCATTTATTTATGCTTTCTTCATATTCAATTAACATACTTGTATTAAATATTGTTCTAAATTTAATTTTCAATTATCTTTGATTTATTTATGTTCAATTTGACATGCTTATCTTACATGGGCTTACTTTTCTCTTGATTACATATCTCGGTTCAAGTTTTATTTCATTTATATTTTATTTATCATTTATTATTTACATGATTCCCAACATGATTTATTGAGTTCCTCAATCATATGTCATCATTTTATTATTTACATGCTTAATCTTTTATTTCTAACCTAGCCTTAAAAATCCTAGTTTTCCAATTTTTGTAAGTATTTTAATTACTTTTGACAGTTATTCATCTATATTTCAACCATCCTACATATGAATGCATTGATTATATTATTATTTTTGTATCACTAGGGTTTATCAAATATAGGTATTGCACACTCCACTCTCAAGACTAGGATATTTACATGCATTCAATCATCAAAAAGGCAAGTTAAGGTATGTATATGGTATTTTCAATTTATTTTGTTTTATTTTAACATTAATTTAAATATTTCATATTTAGTTATCTCATTTTTGTGTATTTCCATGGTCCTTATCATAGAACCGTCCCCAATTACACTCACATGACACATGAAGATATTTGAGTGGGGCATATGTATACACATAATATTTTTAATAACTTTGTCACTTACTAAAAATCCTCTCTTGTAGGAACCTGTGGTGTTTTAATTTATCTAGGGGCATTCCTTAAGGGGTGAACTAGGAAAGAGGTGGCCAAATCATTGGTAATTTGTATGATTATTTTCCCTACACTACTACTTGATATATACATAAACATTTCCTAGAAACATTCCCTTAATTTGCCTCCTATTTTTCACCCTCTTCTAGTCATTTTATACTTTCATTAGCCTTACTTAGCCTAAAAATTATTTCTAATAGTTTATATTATATTGTCAGCCCCATTAACTCTATACTCTAATTGAAAAAAATCATTTACTGTCTAGGTTCCCCTTGGCCAACCTAGACCAAGACATAAATTATTTTTGTAAATAATGATACAGAGTGGATTGTGATGACTCTACCAACTAAACTCTTAGAAAGGATTAATGTTAGATTTAAATATATACACACACTCATTTCATCATTTATTTAGGAAAATAGGAAGAAGAGATATATATTGTGCAATTTCTTATCCACCATTCTACTTGAGTAGCATATCTTACAATTTCTTAACTTCTTTGGAGATATGGATCTTATCTTGTGGAGAAGTATTTTTTATGTATAGATAGGTTGTGTAGGTTAGAGATGACTTATCCTTGTTATCATTACATACCATAATAACCTATTGGAAATAACCTTGGCCAAGGGATATATTGAAGCTCAGAGTTTTTGTCCTCAAAGGTAACTATTCCTAACTTTGTTCTTCTTTTGTAAGAGTGGATAGATTATCATTTGTATTTATTTCTCATGCATTAAGACTTAATATACATTTATTTTAGTATATATCTTTTATGCATGCTTACTTTTATTTTTATTACCCTTAATTTTTACCACAAGATTTGGTGGGCACTAGGTTATATTTTTCTTTACTTGTAATTTACTTTTATGAATATGAAAACATAGGACCTAGTTAGGGTTGTTGCATATTTTTGCTTGATTAGAGGCTTTGTAACCTTCCCTAGTGATTTTATTATGGTAATATATCCCTTGCCTAAGTATATTTTATCCATCTTGGCCATGACCTGAAATATATTATGTATCAATAATCAGAAGTGTAAGTAGGATTTATCTTCTCCAAGATAAGATTGAATAATAGATAAATTGCATTTCCATTTTCATACAATTTTACTACTTACATTAATTTTTTATCTCACCAACAACATTAACACACCATAGTACATATCAAATATTAAATGTCACACAATTATGAGTTTTCAAATTTCTAAAGGTATATTATGTTCTTAGACTACAACACAACAATATCAACATAAGTTAACTAGTGCAAGAAGGATATATGATATACTTTGAGAATGATGAGTGTATGATTATAGATAACAAAAATATAAATAAACTAATTTAAAACATGATGATGACAAGAAATAAAATGTTTCCTCATAAGATTCAATGTGAAGTATTTTTAAAGCTTCAAAATTTACAAACAAGTGGCCAAGAATATTTTAAAGTATCATAAAATAATCAATCCTATTTATGGTACTTAAGATTTCATCATTTGAATTTTTTTAATTTTCCATTATTATATAATAAGAAAATGGTGAATGGATTTCCAAAAATAGAGAAACCTTAAAAAATGTGTGAAAGTTGCATACTATCGAAATAACATAGAAAAACTTGTATATTAGGAAAATATAATAGAGCAATGGATCCACTTGAGATAGTTCATTTAGATCTTTTTAGACCAATGCAAGCACAATTAACTGGAGAAATATATATTTAATGACATTAAATTATGATTTTAGCCAAAAAACATGGGCTTATTTCTTAAAAAACAATTCATATGTCATTACTATTTTTATAGAGTCTAAGGCCAAGGTTGAAAAAGGAAATAACCATTATATCAAGTTGTTGATATCTGATTGAGGAGGGGAGTATATCTTAAATGAATTTTAGATTTTTTGAGAAATAAATGGAATAAAGAATTAGTTTACAACTAGGTATACACCTTAGTATAATGATGTAGTTGAAAGGAAAAGTAGGAAAATTATGGAAATGGATAGAAGCATCATAAAGTCCAAACACCTATCAAATGAATATTGGGTTAAAGTTATTGCATGAAAAATATAAATATTGAATATATGTCTAAAAAAGGTCAAGATAAATAAAATACCATAAAAGGCTTGAAGCAAAAAATTAACATAGTGTCTCACACTTAAGAGTCTTTACATGCATAGCATACTTACTGGTGCCTCAATAATTGAGAAATAAATTAGATGATAGGCATATAAGAAGTGAATCTTTGTGGGGTATAGAGAATAATGCAAATCATATAATTTATACAGTCCAACTAAGAAAATCACAATAATTAATTGATATGTAGATTTCCTTGAAGAATAAATATGGGATGGAAGAACTAATGAAACTATTGCAATTACACCTAGTGTTCCACATGAGAATGAGGATAATAATGTTGAAAACATTAATCCTACTCTACAAGTGAATGTTACAAAAATATCTTATAAGTCATATTCAAATCCAACTCCCTCTACAATGGTCAGTCATATGACATCACTCTTACATCATTAATATCTCATTTTAGAAACACTTCAAATAAGAAACGTAGTTTGAAGGATATTTATGATTGGTCTGATGTAGTTGAAAATGTTGATTTATGTTTGTATTTTTCATTTATAGCACAAGGTAATTCAATATATTGTGAGGATGCAATAAAATATGACAATTAGATTATAGCCATGGATGAATAAACTTGATCATTAGGAAAAAAATCAAACATGGTATATTTTTAATCTTCCTAAAAGAAATGATGTAATTGGAGTAAAATGGATTTATAAGAGTAAGTTTAATATTAATTGGAAAATGGAGAAACACAAATCAATATTAGTGGTTAATAGATTCATACAACAATTCAAGATAGATTATAATGAAACATTTTCACTAGTGGCTAGATTAGATAATTTTAGAATGGTGTTGTCTATTATGGATTAAAATAACTAGAAGGTATATCAAATGGATATTAAATCAATATTATTGAATGGAATTTTGGAAGAAGAAGTTTACATAGAAAAACCACCTAATTATGAGTTTTGGGGACAAAAGAATAAGGTAAATAAGCTAAAAAGGCTTTATAAGGACTGAAAAAAGCTCGTAAAGCTTGGTATAGTAGAATTAACTCTTAAAATTTAATGAATGTGTTTATCAAGTGTGGAAATGAACTAACTTTTTATATTAAAATAAATTATGATGGACATAATTTTATAGTTTTCTTATATGTGGATGAATTTATATTTATTGGTACCTTGTCAATTAAATCTCTTAAGGCAATTATGAACTTGTAATTTGATATAACTAATTTGGGAATGATGAGATACTTTTTTGGAATAGAGGTGAGTCAACTGAAGCAAGGTAATTTCATAAGTCAAATTAAATATGCTAAAGACTTGTTGAAGAGGTTTAACATGATGATTGTGAATTTAACTACAACACCAATAACAATGGGTTAAAAGTTTAGCATAGAAGACAAAATTTCATATGTTGATCCAACTTTATTCAAAACACTAGTCAGTATACTTATATATATATAACCACCATAAGACAAGATATTATGGATGCCATTAGTCTTATCTAAAGGTTTATGAAAACACCAAAAGAATCACATTTTAAGTAACCCAAAATGATATTAAGATTCATTGTTAGAACAAAATAATATTTAATCATATAGTTTGTTTCCATTATTACAAAACTTCTATCAAATAATGTTTTTGAGTAACTTTGAGAATGTATATGTGTAAAAAATATTATTGGTAGTCTGGACTAAGGGGAAGATTTGGACGATGTTGTAATCTAATTATAATCTATCATACTATTGATGATGTGTTATACTTAAAAATTATGTGTATCAATCATTGATAGGAGACCAATCTATAAAACGTCTTATCTATGCATAATATCTCCCTCTACCACAAAATTCATAGATATATCTTTAATGACATTAACATCAATCTTATAATATTTTGTCTTCATTTTTATAGCTATCTATAAGTATTCCAAAAAGGAGGAAAATAGAAGTTCATCATAGTATTCTGAGTATGAAAAAAAATGACCAGTTTTAGTCATATAAAATGTGAAAATTGGTAACTTGAGTTTGGCTAATGACACCCAACCCATAGGTCCCTCTTGATTACTTTAATGACCCTCATAGGCATATTTTCATTGATTCCCAGTTATTCTTAGCCTTCCATACATAACCCTAGCTCAACCAAACTACTCTTTCCATGACAAATCCATTCCCTAGGACTCATCATCTAATGACAATAACACCCAACTTAGACAATAGCATCAATGCCACTAATATATGCTTTTGGCACTCCTATCTTAGTGCATTTTTGGTCCCAATGGTCAATTTTGTTTCCCATCCTTCTCCTTGTTGGTATAATGTGAGTACATTTAACCCATAACCAATATATCCCTATCAAATCCCATTCAAAGATCATTTGGAAAGGTTTGGAAATTATCACTTAACAAGTAAGAATACAATCAAGAGTACTCAAGAAATCTTCCATATTATTTACATATAGCCAGCCAATTGACTTCCAAGCTTATTTAAATCCTTACACCAGTTGTTAACCACCTCAAACACATCTAGTTTATAATTTTGAATATTCATACACACTATTGCATAAATCACATCAAGTGGGATAACTTCATATGGCTTGATCCCTCATTAGATATTGGTATGTAGGTAGCATACCAACATAAGGGGTGTGGATACACATTCAATGAATCTTTATACACACTAACAACCCTTATCTTAATGTTGATCAAAGTATAAAAGAGTATAAGGTTTTAAGATAATATATTCTCTATAGAGAGTTACACGGACATATGGTAGTCAAAATTTCATAGGCAGGGTCTCACAGACACAATGAACAAAACCTAGAAAACTGAAGTCTCCTAGACAACAATGGTAGAGGTGGAATACAACATCAATGCCACTAGTGTCCTATTTTAGCACTCTTATATAGTTTTAAAATGAATTCTAGATCTTTATTTGTGGCAGTCCTAGTCCTACATAGTGAATTTCAGACCATACAATAGGCCTCTCAGTCAGTTTCTAGCTAAGTCTTATTTTCTATCCATTATTACTATTTTTATAAATATTCAAAATTCAAAAATTATTATCTTAATTATTACATATTTATTTACTAATTTTACTACTCAAACCCTTTAACTAAATTAGGAATAATACACTAATATTCCCAAAACTTTTAAATCATGTGATGAACTCGACTTACATTGTTTGCATATTAAAACCCTAAAAACCCTAGGGTATATTTTCTATTGACTTTTCCTATTATTTTTTTGATTTTTTGCCTACATAATAAAAGAAACTAGCATTAAATTTCAATATTATGTAGCAATTTTAAAATAATATTCTTTTAAACCTTAGTTGTTCGTACTAAGTCTTGGTATTTTTACCAGTAATTTTTCATTAATTTTTCAATTCTTTTACTAGCATATTAAAATAAGAAATTAACCTCAAATTTCAAAATTCAATAGTAATTTTTAAAAAATATTTATTTTCAAAACCCTGGTTGCATCTTCTAGGTCTCTTTAAATCACCAATGTTTCCAATAAATTCCTAATTTCTTGAATATTTCACTCAAAAATTCACTTTAAATTTCAAAATTTCATAGTAATTTAAAAAATAATCATCTTGAAAACCCTAGCTACATATACTAGTTTGCATTGTTCTTGAGGTATCACCTAATGTTAAAAATTAGATTTCAATAATAGATATCACTTATTTCCAAATATTTTCTAAAATTTTAGTAAATAATAAGGAGACCAAACTTCGTCATATCATGTATATGAATGATGATGTTTTAAATATGTCAATACAGAAATTCATTCCTTGCATTTCATGCTTGTTTTTCATAATATGAGATGATATTAGGAAATTTATTATTAAATATGTTAAGATACCTCTTACTTTACCTCCCGTAGAGTCTCTATCACATATTGAGCTATGTTACATGGTCTAGTTTACTCTTCCCTAGGACACTAACCATCATCATAGAGCCTAGTTGACACCCTTTGTCCCTCTACCACCTTAACCTGTTGATTATATTTACTTTCCTCCCATATCCACTACACCTATATGAATAGTACCTAATGTAGTTAGAGTTTTTACTCAATGTGCTACCATGCCTCCCCCACCTAGTTAGGAGCCCCACCACCCTCCTATTCCTTCCCATCCCAAGCCCATTCCACTTGAATAGGTAGGTCCACACAAGAATTATGATATTATTGATTAGTTGAGAAATACACTAGTTAACAATTCAATGTTTCAACTACTTTAGATAGTCAATGCGTTCAAAAACATTCTTTATCAGGTACTCACTAGGAATTATGTACCTATTGATTTTGAATTAGTGTTCAACACATTAAAAACTATAAAACATGTTATTTATTTTGATATTGAGGACATGTTGTCTTAGATATTTATTAATTAGAACTTACCATTGCTCACACAAGCTCATGTCAAAACCAATGCAATTAAGAGAGTTTTAGTTGATAGTGGTTCTAGACATAATATATATAATATTACATTCTTACAAGCCATGGGTGTAGATATGATATCCATGAAAAAATTATAAGTACATTAGAGGGTTTGATGATATACCATGATAGATGTTGAGCACCGTTGATTTAGATATAATGGTAGGGATAGAAACCCTCTCTACATAGTTTTAGGTCATGTTAGGGCCTCTTCATTATAATATTTTACTTTTATGACCTTAGATACATGCCATGGGGGTAATTAATTCTACTCTTCATCAATGTGTTAAGTTTCTCCATGAAGGATAGCTATACACATGCTTAATAGATAACCAGCCATTCAAATATTTTTATATTACAGAGTCATCTTCGACTATCTCATCAAATGGGACATCTCATATGATAGTTCAGTCTCCACCTCATTGTATTTCTCTTCATCAGATACATACATATGAGGTAGTAGAGAATAAAACATCTCACACTCCTCCACTCTTAGTTAGGTCCTTAGATAAAAATATTCATCCAGACATAATATCTTCAACCATTCTAGCTATTCCATCAATCATGGTTCTTACACCTATTAGAATTATACATTCCTTGATCATAGTTCTATGACTACCAGTTGATTCTATATAAATATTTACTCTATCCATTACAAATACCCTCACAACATATTTATTTTATACAACTATAGTTAGTGAGACTCCCATATCACAACTACCCCTTGTGGTAAATTTTGAGTTACCATGTGGACAAGATGTTGATATAAATGCATAAGCTACTTCAGTTGATAGTACGACACTCACACTCATACAAGACTATTTGTGTGGATTTTAATTTACACTAGTTACCCTAGGAGAATACCAAGATGAATCTAGAGCTCTCACTACACATCCTATATCACTCTTAGCATCTCATACTACACTATCAGGATATACTCCATATTTACATCCATAGATAGATCACATGGCACCTATAGTTCACACAATTACTTCTATGGATATATAGATAGTCATTAATATTTAGGTAGGTAGTACACAACATCAACCAAAGATTATGCTATAGATGTTACTTGATCATGGATTAATCATACTACTTGCATTATGACATAGATCTATTAACAAATTCTCACAGCAGGATGGTCACCCAATTTATCTTTTTCATAGAATGATAGGCCATGATAAAAACCTATGTATATTTTTATAGTAAATATTGGATAATATATAGGTTCACGATATTATTTATATTACATTACTATCTTCACTTTCTTTACCACCTCCACTGTAGACATTTATTTCAAGAGCTAAACATCTTAGAGGAGAATCAATATCTTCACCACCAGAGCCACCTTTAGTTTGAATTAGATAGGATGTCACCACATATATATAGGTTTTATGGTATATTATGATACTTATGATGATGATCTTGATGAATTTGATGATGGCCATGATCCCTTCTTCCATCTTTGTCCCCAATGGGCTCTATCCTTGAACACTTTACTCCCTCCAGCCTACTCTTTTATGTTATTATGTACATATTGTTTAATTTATATACTTGTATATAGCTTATTTTCAAATTATTTGTAAATATTTTCTCATCATTTCTTGTACATGATTTTTTAATAATTGATTATACATAGATTATATTAAAACTACCAAAAACATTCATATATATTAAATTACAAAAACATGTAACTAATTCAAAAAATACAAAAAATATATTGGTTGTATACATCATCCATGCTTAATTTTATAATATCATGCTAGACTTATATTTTTTGTTCTATGCTATTATTTTTCAATTTATCTACATTACCATACTTAACTTGATCTTCTTTGAGTATGTGTAGTGACATCTAAATACTTGTTTTCTTCACTTCACTTATGGAGGGGGCATCCTACTTCTACATCGAGACATACATAAATATACATAACCTATGAGGGTATCTTTGACATGACTAAACCATCCAATAAATGTCATTATAATACTACACACTGTAGTTATCATGTTGATGTGCATTACTTACTATCTTAGATAGATTACTCTATCAACATTCCACTAGTATATAACACTTATGTATTCTTATAATATACATAGTATTGTACTAATATGTCTTGAATACTTTCACTTCTTAATTTCATTAGCTAGATGTGATTATCCTTCTAGCATTTACATGCTTTCCTTCCTTGATTTGCAAAGCTAGATGTGATTGCATTTCTCAATTCTTGTTTGTCTCATGTATGTGCCTTAAGACATTTAACAATGTCCTTTGATTCTATTCATGTGTATGCCTTAGGATATTTTCCAATGCCTTTTATTATTACTCTTCTATGTGATTGTGGATTTCACACTAACCTTGATTATTTTAATTATATGTGCATGCAAAATTTAAATATGCCTTGTATGCGTACCTTCCAATTTGAGTGACATGTACCCATGTCCCTTATTTTATTAGACCCTTGGAAACCCTTATACAATTCTTTCTTTTTGCCTTATGTTTCTATTTATTGACTACTTTTTGATTGTTTGTAATGCCATGATCCACATCATGCACTATTTTGCTTTCGTGGATGCCATGATGGACATCATGCTCCGTCCCTCCTTGAAAACTAACAACTAACAACTAACCAAACTACCAATTCTAGTTCAGTACATTACACATTCTATTACATTGTTATATCCATCTAGGCATATCCTTATTAATCTAACAATCTCCATTACAAACACTATTATATCTAGAGATGTTTTGTAAATTATCATTACTATATCATGTATATTGGGATTATAAAACACTTGAAGTAATCTTTCTTCTAAGGTAAGTAATGTTAGGGTCTTTATTCCTACCCTTAAAAGAGGCATAAATAAACAAAGTTTTTTTCATAAAGATCAAATCTCCTAATGATCAAAGTTTTTAGAACACCTAGAATAAAAACTAGACATCAAACTAGGTAGATAGTGAAAATGTAAGAACAATCATCATATTTAGTCTAGGACATTAGTACTAATATTGGACTACAATGTTAGTGCAACTAATATCCACTTTCGGTACTCCTGTCCAAATAGTAAAAAAACTAGAATTTCCATAAATAGATAGAAAATTAGGTCTAGCTATAGTTTTGTACTGTTAGACCAGATCAAAATTATAAATTTTTAGTACACTTTTACTCAAAGAAACTAGATATATGTGGAATCATGTATGTCATGATGGATTTAAATCATAATTTTAAACATGGTAGTTGGTATAACTTTTATATTAGAATCCATGTTCTAGACATCAGTAATTGAGGGCAATGTGCATAGCACATTTATTTTATTTTATTTGTTTTGTTTTTGAGTTAAGTATTACCAAGGTATTCTTATAAGTTGCATCCCTTATTCCATATGTAAGTGGTTGGCATCATTTTGGAGTGGTTTCTCATACAAATCCTAACTTTCACATTTCAAAGTGGTTGTCATATAAACCTAGTGCACCAATTTTAGATTGGCTTTCATATGATCCTAATCTCTACCTTTTGGAGTGGCCAAAAGAGGCCTAGTTTATAGCATACATTCAACTATCCACTCTAACATTGGTAGATCACAACACATTCATGTAATTCAAGATCTATCTCATATGGCACACATTTCATATTGGTATAAGTTCATAGCTTGACTTCATGGGGCAATATTGGAGCTAAATGTCAATCTATAATTTGTATTCTTAAGCTACATACTCGGAGAAATTGTACACATAGTCCAAGGATAGATCAATGCATGTATGACCACCTAGCTTCACTTAATGGGTGATGATGGAGCCAAAGTGCAAACCTTTGTATTCTTGAGCCATTTATAAGGAATTGAGCACTCAATCCCATTCATGATATTAATTTTGGTACAACACACATTTAGCATTACTCAACATCACTCAACATCACAATAGGTTTTATATTCATCCTTTTACCTATTGAGGTGTATTATCTCCTTTCTCTTCCTCTCTCTCGCTTACATTACTTTATATGTTATCATTTGATATATAACATATTTAGTAGGAACTAATCTACCCTTTGTTTTCTATTTTCTATTTATACTTCATAATGTGTTCTCTCTATTCACACCCAACATCACATAGCTTCATGGGCTTCACCCTTATAGGTAAGTTTAGGTACGGTTTCAATTTTTCATTTATCCCAGTAATTGTTGTACTACATCACTAGAATAAATGTGGGACAAATGTAGTAATATAAAATTTGAAAATTTGTAACTTGAGTGTCGTTAATGAATCCCAACCCATAGGTCCCTCCTACTTGCTTTCATGACCTTCATAAACATCTTTTCACTAATTCCTAGTCATCCATAGCCTTCTAGACCTAAAACCATCTCACCCAGGTTTCTATTTCAATGATAAATATATCCCCCTAAGTCTTGTCAACTAAGGACAATAGTGCATAAATTGGATAATATGACTAATGCCACTACTATCTACTTTCAACACTCTTGTCCAAGTGTATTTTGGCCCCAATGGTCATTTTATTTTGGTTTCCCATCCTTTTCCTACTTTTCTTAACATAAGTACATTCAAACCCTGACTAATATATCCCTATAAAATCCCATTCAAATATCATTTGAAAAGGTTTGGCAATTATCACTCAGTAAGTAATAATATAAGTAAGACTACTCAGGAATTATTCTATTTTCTCTTCATACAACTAGCCAATACACTTAAAAGCTTATTAAAATTCTTACACTAGTCCCTAGCCACCTCAAGCACAACTAGTTTAACATTTTGTATCTTCATACACACTATCGCACAAAGCATCAAGTTATAAAAATACATATGGCTTGATCCCTCTTCAAAGTATTGGTATGTATGTAGCATTCCCACACAAGGGGTGTAGATACATGTTCAATGAATATTACACAAAATAACCACCCCCCCCCTCTTTCTCAAAGTTTTCCAAAGTACAAAGAATTATAGGGTTTGAAAAAAAAATTATCTATAGGGAGTTCCATGAACATCTGATAGCTAAAATTTAATGGACAGGATCACAAAAATGGAATAAACAAAACCTATAAAGCTTAGGTCCCTTTGCAAACAATAATAGAGGTGGACTACCACAACAATGCCACTAATGTCCTATTTCAATGCTCCTATCCATTCATAATATGAACTCTAGATCCTAGTTTGTGACATTGTCCCAGTCTTGCATAGTTAATTTAAGACCCTTCAATAAACATCTCAATCAGTTTCAAGATATGTCTTATTTTCTACACCTTATTACTATTTTTAGAAATCTTCAAAATTAAAATCAAATTACACAAATTAATGGCTTAATTATTTCAAATTTATTTACTAATTTTACTACTCAGAACCTTTAACTAAATTAGGAATAATACACTAATATTCCCAAAAATATTAAATCACGAGTGAAGCTCCATTAAACTTATAATACAAGTTTATAATATGTCTATTTATATGTAATTCTACATAATGAAACTCTATCTACCTATAGAATTGATAATATAAAGGTCTTAATTTATATGTTTTTGCATAATATCGTATCGATATATATGTTTTTGTCTTTAAATATATGCATATTATTTTTCTTCCATATTAGATTTGATTTTTTTAATACACATACACATTTCCAGAGTCTTTTGTTTTCTATATAAATTATCATCAGGGTTTTAGTTTATGATTAAGTCTATTTTTGTAAAGTGAAATATTGTAAATTAGTAGTCATACATTACTTTAAATCTTTGACTACTGACTTAGTTTCACCTTTTTTTTCAAGAAGTTTTAACAAAAATAGTCAAATATTGATTTTCATAATATTTCTAATAAATATTTTTATTTACCAGTGCTACAAGAGATTTTTTTTTTTTTTGTCAATCATGATAAAGAAGATGCTTACGAAGATAGGTTCCTATTGTGGGTTTATTTTATCTTATGGGTTAAAGTATGGATATTTGTTTTATGTTTTTGAGATTAATGTAATTTGACCATGAGTTAATATATTAACATCATCAATAAATGAATCTTGTAACTATGATATATCATCCCCAAGTTAAGAACATTACAATGTTGATTCATGCCACACATTAGACATGGATATCTATTAGAATCAAATCATATCCCATCACATCCTTATAAATGCTTTATCATGTGTTCAAGTCATTTAAACTCAATAACTACCCCAAATCTAGGACTTTGTATTATATGGGCCTTATTATGTATGATATTAGCATAAATACCCTGCCATTTTCCCTCACTATCACCATCTAGTTCACCTTTACATATTCCACCACTTGAATATTATATATGGCCTTGACCTTCCCCATTATTTGTCCTTTGTTCAAAATTAAAATGAAATGACCTATCTCCTCCTCCCATAGATCATTGTGACATTTTATGAATCAACACACAACCTCATTTTCCATTGTCACATTTAATATAAATATATACTTATTATTGCTTAATAATTTATATACAAAAGGTTATACAAGGCCAATGATAATGGGTTTTAGTTAAGTGTAATTGACATTTCACACCTTTTATTTATGAAACCCATTATAAAAAAATATGAAATTTCATCCATCCCAATGTACCTTACATCTTATGTGCAACTACTAGTTTATACTATTACACACACACACATGTACACATGAACATGCATGAATGCACGTGCGCACACACACACACACACACACACACACACACACACACACACACACACACACACACACACACACACACACACACACACACACACACACACACACACACACACACACACGTGTGCGCGCACGTGCACACGCATGTACACACACACACATACACACACACACGCACACACACATAGACATGCGCATGTAAATGCACACACATGCACATGCGCATGCATGCACGCACACACACACACACGTGCACACACACGCACACACACACGCATGAACACACACACACACACACACACACACACACAACATGGATAAATTTAGACATAAAATCTTGTGATTTGATCCATGTGTAAACTCCTCCCCATATAAATCTTATCCTTGATATGTGTCCTAGTTAACACATACACACATAAGGCATATTACATACATATAAAATCTCTATTGTTCTAGAAATCTCATCATCCATTATTGATATATTTTAATCTTAGTTTTCTATTGATATTTATAAAACTAATCTGGCAATACATTTTAATCAATTTAGGTTTTTTTAGATCACATATTCATCATGAATTACACCATCTATACTTTTCAACATGGATTCCAAATAACATATATTTATTATTTATTTTTAATGCATTTCTTTTGCTATGAAATACACACTAATTCTATTAACTTTGTTTTTTTATGAAATTTGTATATTTTTTCATACATGTAACCTAAGCTTACTAGTATGGACATTTACATGACATATGCAATGTTATTAGATAAATTTTATGTCAATGTGTACTATTTCCCCACTATGTTTAAATTTTACCCAATTTATGAGGATACTAAATTATCAAGCAACATCTTGACATATATAATCTAATGAAAGAGCACAAGCCTTGAAGTGGGATTAATGTGATTATTCATTTATGTGTCAATTTATATAGGGAAAACTTAATAGTTTGTTAGTGACAATAAGTATGCCTCCAATAGTTGTTTCCTTTCATATTAATTGTTTTTTGCATTATTTTTTTGAAATAATAATTAAACTAAAATGTCCATGAAATTAAAATTTGAGTTTAAATAAAATGGAATAATAAAATGTAAATTAGAAAGTATAAAGGTCTTAAAGGTAAAATTCATGTGATTAATAAAATTGGTATGTATTTCACATGTAGTAGATGTGCCAAGTGGAAGGAAGTAACTAACTATTAAACTTGTTGGTGATTAAAACACTGTGTAAGAAACTTTCCTTTTTTAAATATTAACACATATTATCATCAAATAATTATTACTATAAAATTTGTGAGAAAAATCTTTCCTCGGTTCTACACACTTAAAATGCATTTGATGTAATAAAAATATCATAATAAAATATGCCCTCTAATAAAAGTAACACGTACCCTAGTCTACCTACAAGTAATATCACTTATAGTTTTTAATACTATATGTATCCTTCAATACCTACTAAAAATTATGTAGTAGAAGTTAGTGGTATAAAATAATATATACCTTATACTTCATCGACCTCAAAATACATAACATAATTTGCATTAAAATTCCACAATAAAAACACATATCTTTATTTGATTTCATTAACACATGCACAATGACACAATGATAAAATGAGATGACTGACAACATCATATCAATATATTGGTGATGATAACTCATAATATTTTCAAGTTATTCACTATACCTTCTCTTTGCTAACCAATACTAGTCCCCTCATCCCATAGAGTAGTTGCAGGTGAATGATTATATATAGACACAAGACCTAACTACATACATTAAGTGGTTTTACCCAATTAACAAAATTAACACACCTTAGTGTATCTTAACTATTAAATTTCATATGGATTAAATGTTTTCACCTCTATAAGTAAAAATTACACATTACAATTCAAGTCATGTACAAGATAGATCATGTAAATGATTAAATGAATCCTTATCGGCTTCCATGTCTTTTTATATTAAATGCTAGGTAAATAAAAATAACATCCTCCATAACACATCATAGTTACATGATATCCAAATAATTTACCATGACAAATCTTCATGAAAAATTATTCTCCATGATCCTCTCATGATTTCTATATTGATATAATGCTCTATAGTAGGATTGTAAAATCATCCATAATTAAAAACATAATCTATGTAAGAATATTCATCAACTTCAGAATTCTCACTTACTTTTTCATCCTTGGGATGAAGAACCCATTCATAAAATACCTTTTTCATGAGTAATATTGAAACATGAAATAATCATTCATATTATCTTACATGGATACATTGTGAGGAAATAATAACACAAAATATTTTCTTGTATAGCTTCAAAAAATTACTCAAATAAAGGAAATGATAAAAATATGCATAGAAAATTGATGCTTTAAATATTAAAAACACAAGTTTCATCAAAGGAAACATAAAATGACACTCGATATAATAATACTATAGATAATACAAAAATCACAAATAACATGTATGTAATAAATAAGATTTGTGCAAACTTACAATAAGACATATGCACAATTAGAGACATTGAAAACCCAACATTAACACAAATCCTAAATATAATAAGTTATTTGAAAATATTGCTCATGAAAATAGATAATCCCTCATCATATACCATGGGTAAAAATAAGTGTGTTTCTACTCATGTGAACTATAAGAATTCACCTAATGGTATTCCTTATTTTGCATCTTTTGATGTGATAATCTATCTCACATATTATATGTATTAGCCTTTCTATTTTAAAATATATTATTTACACTTGATTTTAATTATAATAATTCCAAATAGCTTTTAAAACACCTCTTACATTTCCTTGTTCTCTTTCTTCAGCTCAAAAAATCTCTAATTTATTTCTTCATAATCTGTACTTGATTTTTTGATTCTCTTAAATTCAAAAATTTGATACAAAACAACCAAATAAAAATTAATTGATATTTGTATATCTTAATATAACTTCATATATTATGAATTCATCACAAAATTTTACACAATTTTTAATGGACTAATATTTTTCCCTTTCAACATATCATATGTCCATTTTATAAATCTCTCCTTTTAAAACTCACTAAGACAATAAAATTATCTATTGTTCTAACATACATGCTTATTATGCTATTAAATATGAAATGGTGTGCATCATGCACTTGCATTCATGAATTTTTTTAATAATACTCATATTGTGAAATAACATTATCCCATGTTCTTGACATACCTTAAATTAAATATCTTAGAACATTACATAAACTCATACTTACTAATTTTATTTCTGAATCTATCTGTATATGGTATTCTAAACTAAATTGTATTTTGGTTTTCAAATTATTCCATGATTTGTTTTAGAAATTTCTAAAAAATCACCATTCTATCGGATATTATACTTCAATGTAAAGTATGAAGTCTTACAACTTCTTTGAAAAATAAGTTAGTAGTGTTTACCACATCATTAGTATTTATAAATGCCACAAAAAGTGCCATATTTGATTATCTATCAAAAATAAAAAATACATAATCATTTTCCTTTTTCCTGCTATGAAAACCTAGAGCAAAGTCTACACTTATACCTTACCATGGTTTCTCTAAGAAAGACAATGTTTGTAAAACATTACATTCTAACATTTCACTTTTTATTCTTGGAAAAATCTACAATCATTAAGAATTAGTTCCACATCTACACTTATCCTCATCCAAAAATATTTTTGTGACACTTGTGATAATGTTTTTCAAAACCAAAATGCCCTTCCAAACCTCCACTATTATTTTATCTGATCAAATTATACTTTATTAAATTTATTGTTATACATGATTGCCTTCATTTGAACAAAACAAATTATAGAATAAAGTATTCCAATCATGTTTTAAATAAAACTCACGAGTTATCTACATGACTTCCATGCTTGCTAAAAATATTCATTCTCTTCATATTATTATTTCATAAGATCAAATCATATGACTTACACTTTTAATTATTTAAACCAAATAATTTGACCACCTAATGCATTAACAACTATGGTAGAATTTCCACTTCCATGTTTAAACAAAAATGAATAAATAAATTGAAATTGATCTCAATTCATATGTATTTTATTCAATTTACTATGACTATTATGAAACAATAACTCTTGATGATATATATAAAATAAAATCCCATAATGAAATACAAAGGGTAGAACTATTAGGTGTAGCTTTAGCTGAAGATAAATCCCAACCATTCAAATCAACATAAATATCTTTAACCCTATACTTAAAATGGCATAAGGAAATAATTATAATCCACCAATATTACCCTATATTTATTGCAGGACCTACACATAAGTATCGTAGAAATGGTGTGATTTACATGAGCAATAGTTTCATGAAAGATGGTGGCAAGTTATAAAATGTGTGTCCTCTAATTTGTTGAGTTACCTATAATATATTTATCCCCATTTGATATTTATAATAATAATTCTTCTTTACATTTTTTGTGTGGTAATTTTTTAAAAATAGAGGATTTGTGGAAGGGTATCTATTTTAACTAGTTTTTGGTTGTACACATGTTTGTTTCTTTTAGCATGCTTGGATAAGTTGCCTATTTAGTTTTTGTTCTTCAAGTGCCACCTAGTGAAATGCCTCATTTAAAATTAATTATTATATCCTATGTATTAGGTCATAGGTCCTTTCAAAACTTTTAATTTACCTATCAAATAAAATATATATATATATATATATATATATATATAATAAAAATTCATTTTTTAAAGAGTATTATCTCAATTTCTTTAATGCTTACATAATGGCTTAAAACTGAATAACATATACCATAGATTTCTACTTTTATTAATTAAAATTTTAAATAAAATATGAAATAGGCATTCATTCTTGACTCAATATTTCTAGTTTTTTTGAAGTACTCAAATTACAATCTACTTGAAATACTTTATTAAAATTCAGCAATGCCAATACTGATTATTTTTTATCTTCTTCTTCAACTGATGGATACTATATTATTTTTATATTGTCTATAAGAATTATCTTTTATAAGTGTGCTTAATATAATTTATTTATGTGAATATCTAACTAAAATTTCTAATAAACTTCCTATAAACACATGATAACCCATGAAAACTACATACCTAAAATGTACATTGTAATGAAGCTGATCCACTATAGCTCACACTTTTTCTTCATCCCTTTTAAAAATTTATTGATAAATTATAATTACTAAGTATAATAATTATTTTTCCATCAAAAAAAATTTCAAATTAACAAATTTTCTTCTCACAACCTTTATAATAATTTAGGCATGTGTTGCGTGTGTAAAATTTGTGGTTTACTAAAAATCACTATGTGATCAATGGACACAATGAAAAACATGCCCAATTTTTTTAATAGCTTCATTAATAAATATAATGAATTTACTTGGTATATTATTTAAACCAAATGGCTTAAAAATCCACTCATATAACCCTTATTTCATTTTATACATTATCTTGCATTCGTCAACATCTCTTATGTGAGATTGGTAATATCCACTCTATAATTATGTTTTTATGATATTAAATCATCCATACATGTCAATGGATATGTAGACTTAAAATTAATAGTGTTCATCTATCTTGAATTGGTGCACATTATCCATTCTCAATTCTTCTCAATAATTAATACTACTAGTACTGTGTGTAGGCTCAATAGTTCTCTAATCATTCCCCATTTCAAAAACTCTTGAAATTATCTTTAAAAATTTGTATTCTCTTTCAGAGTTAATTTATGTGTTGCTTTATTTGGTAAACCCAACCTAGGTATCAAATCCATGTGATTACATATACATTTCATCAACCATAATACATCTGGAATATAATCTCCTTTAACTTATTTACTATTTATTTTACATCATGTGATAGTGTTTTTTCTCTAGTACGTTTGTGCATTCTTGCATTGGGTTTTCAATCAATATAGAATTCATTATGCTTCATTTAATTCTGATATTATTTTCTCAGAACTATTAACACTTTTAGATTTTGTTCCACTTATTCACACTTATCCTTCACATACATGTGTTATCCTGACCATCATGTTGTGTCGAGTAGACAAACATACAATTCCTTCCAAGAAAATATGGAATAATTATATAGGAATTATGTTACATTAAACATTATCTATAAATGTATCCATTTTACAACATACTAGACAATTTTCATTTAGTAGAACTTGATGTTTATTCAACAATAAGGAAAAGTTATACGAATTTAGAAACAAAAATCTATTCACATTTAATTTATCCATCATTAATAATGAAATAATATTATACATGTTAAAAACACTAAATAATTATCAATTAGAAAATTTACCTTCATATTTACAAATTTTACTCAAAACATTATTTATTTTCATATGACTATTATCCTCTTTCACATGAATCAATAATATCATATTCATCATGAGAACTTCCATCATCTCAGGTTTATCTATGTTGTGAATAAACACAATTTTTTCCTTATCCACTTATATGATATGTGCAATTACGTAATTTAATATTTTTTGTTTATTATATATATGAAGACACTCAAATTCTATGTGGTTAATATCACCATACTTGTAACACATCCAATTAAATCCATGACAACTACCTCATCTATAGGATAACCTACCTCTGAAATTATCTTTACCTCACTGGGTATTACCATTGTTATTCTAAAAATTACTTACATTGTCTTCTTAAATTTGTCCCAAATAACGTTTGTCAGTTCCATGAAAACATGTGAATCCTCATCTTTCTCTTTCTATTGATGCTTTCCATTATTATTTTCATTATAATTATTTTCCAAGTTCATCGCACACTAATATGATTCCTCAATAGAGCAGAGTCTAATCATACCCAAATCATTATAAATTTTCATGTGCAATCCATTTACACATGTTTATATCTTCTAAACGTAATATTCCATGTGACATGATTTGATAGTAAGTCTATAATAGTCCTTATTGAATTATTTTATAATCATCTCTCTTTATTACAGGTTTTGGATTTTCTTAAATAAGCTCATGTTATAGTCCTAATGAATAAACATAGCTTTCAACTTGACAAAAAATATATTCTTCGCATTAATATTTTATTTGAATTTTTTTCATATTATTATATTGTACATATTCACACCATAAATATGTTTAACCTTTCAAATTTTATCTAAAAAACTTAACTCACATGTGATCTTCCATATTTTCATACTCAAAATTATTTCTCTAACTTGGTCATCTTATTAACCAACTCTTGAAGAATAAAAGTCTTGGAATAAATTCTAAGGTATAATTTTGGATTATTCTTCATTCTCCAAAAAAAATCAATAATATATCCATGTACTTTAAATTTTTTTCTTCCACATGTTAATATTCATGTGTTTCTTCTACAACCTCAAGATCACTTTTATCGTCTAATAATTTTATTCCATGATGATTTTTTGTTTCCGCTTATTCCATTATATATTACATTTTTAGTATCAGTTAAGTAAGGTCTAATTATACAAGTGATCTAATCACTTGTGATCTTTTAAATACTAACTATCTTTTATGTGTTATTTCTTATTAAATCAAAGATCCTCATACCAAATTTTGATCTCATAACAATTACACCTTACACCTTATACCAAATTATATTGATGGAAGATGTCTATAGCTACTTTATATACATACTCATAATTATGGAAAACAATAATCAATAAAAATAACTATAACCTTTATCTAATACAAAACTAAGTTGTCATAATTATGGGTCTCAATTATTAAATACCTTAGACCACAAATTAATCATAATAGTCAAATAAATTTGTATTAAAATAAAACAACAAAAATAGATATATTTATTTTATTTTAATAAATAAAAATATAATATATATACAAATGACACAATCACATCACATTCTCACAATGACATTCACTACAACATCAAATTATTAGACCTTGATTTTGTAAATTATATAATAAGACCAATCTCATTCATCTCATATCCTATAATAGGTGTAAATACATGATTACATATAATTAATACATAACTACTTACATTAAATATTTATATCCCACAAACACCCTAGAACATCTCAAATATTACATGTCACAACAATTAAAGGTTTTGAAATTTTCAATGAACAAGAACATTTTACAACATAGCATGTATCCAAGACAAAAATTCCATAAATAAATGAATATTTATTACCTAACAAGTATTCTAGAATTAAATCCTATGTAGAAACAATTACTTCCTCCATAAATGATATTTAACCCATTGATAGTTATAGGCAATGATTTCAGATACGTTCTCATTCTCCTTTCTAGACAATGTCAATTCATCGTGACAAGTGATCTCGAAGGGTGAACTAATTGAATTTTTTTTTTTGGTTTTGTATCCTACTTGAATGTTAAATTTCATCCCTTTGATTTATCTTATTTTTATTTTGAAACTTGCACAGTAAATAAACGTAAAAAATCAAAGTGTTATCTGGTGTGTGTGGAGGCCCACTTATGTCCATCCACTAATTATTATTAATGTATCATAAGGATGGAAATAAGGGACTTGTGGTCATGGACACTACATGTGTGTTCCCTTTCAATTGTTGATAAACATATTATACACTTGAAACTAGATATTACAACATAAAATAGGTGTATTGGTCTTATATCATGTGGCCATGACAAGGGTCATGGGTTGGTAAGACTTATTGAATGTATTCATTTTGATTATTTAAATAGTTTATTCATAAAAACATTATCATATACCCTAAATTTTAGGTAGTGATAGTTAACATGGAAAGATAATAAGGGAAGTTATTTTTATATTCATCTAAAATTATGATTATCATATGATTCTTGGTGAATGCATATATCAATATTTGCATTGTAATAACTAGAACCATCATATGAGTATGTATTTTGTGTTAGGCATATATTATTTTGAGTTGTATCAAATATAAATTCTATTTATATGATGGGAGTATTGGATAATATCATAATCTGCCCTTGATACATGATGTGAATCTTATAGTTATAACCTATACCTTGTCATTGGTATAATTTATATTTTTGGTGTGGCATTATGATTGATATTATAATGTATTTTTGAATTAATAAATATTTATATAAATATATATTACACCATGTTAAAATATCCTCTATTAGGTTCTAATGCTTGAGTAGGTTCACATATTGTGGTGTTAAACTCATATCCGAAGAGGATATTCTTCAACCCAAGGGATTCTATATAATATTAAACTTTAAGTGTAGGCTTTCAAAAACTTTAAATTTTAGCCATTGTGTGTTTCCCATATTGAAAAAGGAACTTTGTAAAAATATGGATGAATATTAAGATAAATTTAATCTTAAAATATACCTTTTTAAGAGGCTTACTTGGCCCAATTTGGAGAACTTGGGACCATTATGTAGTGAAATGATAATAATACAATTTTCTTTAAGAGGTAGGAAATAAATGTGAATTAATAATTGAAAGTGTGATACATCTATATTTATTGAATCGAGGAAAACAATTTAATAAGGGGAAGGGCATGTAATGCCCTACCTATTATATAATGACATTCTTATGTTATTGATGTGGTCCCTACCTTTTTGGGCCTTTACTTGTGTGTATGATTAAAATAAGCCTTAACCTATTTAAAATATTTACCTTGAGACTATGATCATTTAAATAACATTCTTTGTTGGCTAGAGTATGAAATAATATAAGGGACAATTCTTATTAATAATTTGGTTGTCGTAGTGTGATTTAACCACATATGGATTTTATAGTGTTTTACTATGAACATAATGTTTAGGTTAATATATTAATTGTTATTAATTTATTATCAATGATAAAATTAAAGTTTTTTGGTTTAATTTTATCCATTTTTCATCTCATAAAATTATTAGTATCCCATGACAATAGGTAGGAGGTCATAGACCTAATCTCATAGAATATTATTTGGTGTTATTTTCAATATTCTATTGAAAATGTGTTATTTACCTACTACTTGTAAGCTATACAAGGTATGTTACATCAATTTGGATTTAAAAATTATAAAGTAAAATAAGAACCTAGAGGTAGGATTACACTATTCCAATACAGTTGATCATTGGAATGGTGGTTTTATTTTTGAGTTTGTTGTCTTTTTCTATAGTTGAGAATAATGGGGTTGGAAAAAAATTATATCTATGAGGTATGCCTTACATTTATGTGGAGATTCTATGATTTATTTTCTCCGTATATAAAATATGAGTGACCATATCTTTCCTAATGGAATTTACCATGAAATAGTCACCCATGGATGGATGAGGTCCATTGTTTCATAAACTTTCTCATTTTCCTTTTGAGAAAATGCTAAGTCATCATGATAGCTGATCATCCTAGTAATAATTGTAATCATTGATATGGATTTTTATTCTATTTTAATTTTAATTTTCATCACTTTTAGTTATATTATTCTTCTTATGAACATACCTATAAAGAAAACATTAAAAAATGGATGCTTTTTTAGGTGTGTGGAGGTGGTGCGTTACAGTTTTTAAATTCAAATAACAACCTCGTTAATTTTTCCTTCCACTTTCTTATTTTAATTTATTTGATTTATTTCATGTTAATAATTTTGAGGACATTCACACAATCCATGATGTGAAAAAATAATATTTCATGAAAATATTCAAAATACATTTTACATAGTACAGAAATATAGTCATAGTCTCCGTCACAATTTTTACAAAAAGCACCTATTGAGATAAATGCAGATATCAGAGTTTGTATTGTATAAATATTAATAATTAATATCCATTTTAATATTTAGCATGTAAAAAAATTATTCATGATTATTTTTCAATGAATTTAGAAACACCTGCATGGCTACAAGAAAGGTTTCACAGATATATTAAATATTGTGAAACCACAAAAAAGGTGATGATAGTTATTAAAATTTTAAATCATGATTATGATATTGATTATTTCATTTTAATACATAACCACTTCCATCAGTTACATTTTTGACAACACAACTATAGCATTACCATGGCTCTCAAAAAAGGGTTCTTGTTATTTTTATTTGTATTTGTGTTGCTCTTATCAATTAATGATTTCGATGAGGGCCACCATATATTACATGAGAAACACCACCCTACTTTATCATATGTTAATATAAGTTTAGGTAGTCATAATCTCAAGGTAAAATAATTAATTTTTTCTACAAGTTTAAATAACCATGCATTTAAAAAACTATATTAGGCATTTAATTTGCCTACATGTAAATATAGCCTTAAAGTGTTTTACCTTAGTTTATTTTACCATTGAATCGATTAGAATCATGATTCAATTATTGTATAGGTTCTGATTCTCTAAATGTCTTTGCGAATTGGGTACCTCATATTCACTTCTATAATTGGACTAGATTTCTTGTGATTCTGCTAGCAAGATAGTTTATTCTCTTCACGTACCAGATATGCAATTAGATGTTTCCCTCTCCCCTTCCATTGGATATCTGTCATTTCTCACAAAAATTTATCTCATCTACAACATCATTGTAAGTGAAATTCCACAAGAATTATGTCAACTTCAATGTCTAAAGTTACCTTCTTGTATTTAGTTTATTACATGGATTCATTCCAATGGATTTGACTTCCTATAAATATCTACAACAATTGAATATTGATACTAACCAATTTACTAGAAAAAACCCTATAGAGCTAGGTCTTCCACTAATTTCCCATACACCATGACTGTCTAATTTCCTTCCACCACCCATTGTCCTCTCTCCAACTGTCCATGTGTTTCCTAAGAGTAGATGACTATAAGGTATGTAAATGGTTTGAAATTTTCTATTCAAGATGAATTACGCATGCATAGAATACTTAACATGGATGAGGCTTATCAATTAGCTATAAAGGTAGAAGAAAACCAAAATAAACAAAATTTTAGAAGGACATCTACTAGTCCAAGAAAATGTAGATCCCCTCTAATAAAGGGACAATGTGGGTTTACCACCACCAAAGGTGGATCTGATGTAAATAGAGTTGAGTCATCATGTGGTTAAGAAAGGTAAGATGATAATAGGTAAGGATTTCAATACGAATAATGAGGAAGAGAATTTTAGAGAGGATGAGGTTATGGAGGTGTTGGAGGATGGTTTCTAAATCAACGTAGATTTTATGTTCTTTTATAGATTTGGAGAAGAAGGGTACAGAGTGTTTGAGTGTCCAAACTATCAAAATCATGAAAGGAGTTAACAAGATCATCCAAGAGTAAATCTAGTTGAGGCTAAAATAGAAGATAAAAATACTAACGTTGCACCAACTTATGTAGAAGAGAATCTCATGAGGAGAAGAACCATGATCATTCTAAGGAAGGATCAAGTGTCTTTAAATAAGGTGGTGATACATGGATGTGATCAAATATTATTGAAACAAGATGTACTTTAGGTGGAAAGGTTTGTAAAGTAATTATAGATGGTGGTAGTTGTGAAAATATATTTTCTAAAGAACTAATTGAGAAACTAAATCTGCTATGTGAAAAGAATCCTAAACCTTATCAAATTTCATGGTTTAATAAAGGGAATGAGGTTATAGTAGATAAAATGTGCTTAATCAAGTTTTCTATAGGAAAAACTTATAATGATTAAATATTGTGTGGTGTTATTCTGATGGATACATGTCATGTGTTATTGGGGAGGCCATGGTAATTTGACAAGAAAGTAGTTCATGATGCAGCAAAGAACACATACACTTTTTGAAAAGGTGGTACAAAGTTAGTTTTGTTACCTCTTAAAGAGGAACACAAGACAAAAAGAATGCTCTATACTAGAGAATTTATCCAAGATATAAAGGTAACATGTTACCATTATGTACTAGTAGCAAAGAATGAAGAAGTAGAAATGGTGCCAATACCAATAGAAGTAAAAAGTGTGTTGAAAGATATGTAGATGTTATGCTTGATGAGTTACTAGGTAGTGTACCACCAAAGACAAATATTCAACATCACATTGATTTGATTCCAAGATCAAATCTACCTATTCCTGTAGCTTATAGGATGGGTCCAAAAAAACATACAAAATTAAATAAATAATTTACTAAATTTCTAAGGAATAAAGTGACAAGGGAGAGAGTGAGTCCATATGCAACACCACCATTGATAATTCAAAATAAAGATGGAGGATGGAAAATGTGTGTGGATTGTAGATCAATTAATAAAATTGCATTAAAGTATAGGTTTCCTATACCTCATTTAGATGATATGAAGGATGTGCTTGTAGGATAAAAATATTTTACTAAAATTAATCTAAGGAATGGTTATTATCATATTTGAATTCATGAAGGAAATAAGTGGAAAAATATATTCAAGACTAGGTATGGCTTATATGAGTGGATGGTAATGCCATTCAAATTATCTAATGTACCTAAAACATTTATGAGGGTGATGAATACAATGCTACAAGAGTATATTTTTAAGTTTATGGTTATTTATTTTGATGATATTTTGATATTTAGTCAGACTAAAGAAGAACACTTACAACATTTGAGAATGGTAGTGGATTTTTTAAGAAAGGAGAAGTTGTATGTAGAATAATTTAGTATTTTTCGGATTTGTAGTTTCTACAAATGCTGTGAAAATCGATGAAGAAAAGATAAAGGCAATTATTGAGTGGCCTATTTAAAAAAGCATTAAAAATGTAAGAAGTTTCCATGGTTTAGTAATTTTATATAAAAAAATTATTATTAATTTTTCTAGTATTGTGGCACCAATAGTAGATTGTATGAGAGGGAAGGAATTTGCATGGACTAGATTATCCATAAAAAGTTTTGAAATTTTGAAGATGAATATTATAGAAAGACTAATTTTAGCATTAATAAATGTTAATAACATTTTTGAGGTTGATTATGATGCTTCGTTTATGAGAATTGGTGTTGTGTTGAGTCAAGAAGGAAATCCAATAACTTATTTTAGTGAGAAATTTAATGAGATCACGAGGCTTTGAAGTATGTGAATACACAAAAGAAGTTAAATAGTAGGCATGAAAAATGGGTTTCTTTATTCCAAACATATGCTTTTGTATTAAAACATAAATCATGAAAATAGAGTCAGATAGCTAATGCATTGAGCAAGAGACTAGTGTTATTAACTACAATGGTGAGTGAAGTAATTAGATTTGAAGCTATCAAAGAGTTATTTGATACTAATCCATATTTTGGTAAGATAATTTAGCAGTGTAAGAATCCATTAATATGTGGGATAGAGATTATTCATAGTGAGTATCTTATAAAATAAGGTTATCTCTTCAAAGAGAAACAATTATACATTATAGTTGGGCATTTATGAGATAATATAATAAGATAATTACATAGTGGTGGCTTGGCTGGACATTTTGGTAAGATGAAGATAATAGCTTTGGTGGAGGAAAAGTATTTTTGGCCAAATATGAAGAAATATATGACAAGGCATGTTTTAAGGTGTAGAATATGTAAAGTAGCTAAGGGATGTGTATAAAATATTGGACTTTCCATGCAATTACTGATTCCAAAAGGTCCATGAATAGATTTGAGTATGGTTTTTGTGTTGGAATTTCTAGACACACAAAGAGGTAATGATTCAATTTTTCTTATTGTAGATATATTTTTTAAAATGGTTCATTTCATTGCATGTAATAAAACCAATTATGCTACTAGAGTTGTAAAATTATTTTTTATGGATATTATGAGATTGCATGGTTTTCCAATAACTATTAATTCAAATAAGGACATAAAATTTATATGTAATTTTTGGAGGAATTTATGGAATAATATATTTAATAACCTAAATTTAAATAGTTCATATCACCCATAAAAATATAGATAGACAGAAGTTGTGAATAGGAGCTTGGAAAACGTATTGAGATGCATAGTGGGAGAAAAACCAAGACAATGTGACTTAAATTTACCACAAACTGAGTTTGTATATAATAGTTTAGCGAATAAATCAATAAGAAAGTCACATTTTCAAATTATTTATGATAGAAATCCTATGGTCATTTTAGATTTGGTACAATTACTAATTGAAAATTGACTTAGTGATGATGCATATGCATTTGTAGAGCATATGTAGCAGTTGTAAGGGTTAAGAAGAAAGTTGTAAAAAATTAATGAGAAATATAAAGCAATAGTAGAATTTATAAGAAGATCCAAACTATTTGAAGTAGAGTTGGTAATGATTTATTTGGTACAATTACCAACTGCAGATTGAATTAGTGATGATGCAAAAGTATTTGCAGAGTATATCTAGCAGTTGTAAGGGTTAAGAAGAAAGTTGTAAAAAATTAATGAGAAATATAAAGCAATAGTAAAATTTATGAGAAGATCCAAAGTATTTGAAGTAATTTTGGTAATGATTTATATAAATTTCAAGAAGAAGATGGTGAAGCTGATGAGATGAAAAATTAAATTGGCAGCAATAGGTTCTAAATAAAAAGAAGTATAAGATAGTGTAGGTTTTGGATATGAAGACAGTGAGCATAGTGCAATGGAATTATAATAGGTATTTGGTCTATTGGGAAGGATTGAAGTAAGAAGACAATACTTGTATTATATAATGAGAGCTGATGAATATTGACAAAGACAAATGGTAGTAGTACAATTAGAACAACTCATAGGAGCTGAGTTCTTTTCAACCAAAGGATAAATACTAGATAACGAACCTAAAAACTAATAAGAATAAGAAA
>JARHVA010002683.1:2327500-2332500 GCA_037957365.1 Torreya grandis
CCACATGTCTTAAGAGGTCTTAAGTATCTAAAACCAACTAGAAAATGGTAGGTTCCTTTGAAAAAGGGTAATTTTCTTAAAGAAAATAATTTTGGCACTTGTATAGGTCCTCGGGAAGTGTGAAATGTGGGAAACTATCATGGTATGTCTCTTAATCTTACCAAAGCTTAGTCACGCATTTTATTTTCTCTAAAAGTTAAATTTTTAGCCCAAAACTATTCTTCTCCTCTTTCAATCTTCTTGGCAAGTACAAATGACCTTCAAGTTTATGTTTAGTATGAATAGATCAGGAGGTTTCATCTCAAACTCCTAGGGGAGGTTAAATTAAACTTTTATATCTTCATTTAAATATAAGGATTTGGAATAATGGTGTCATTTGCTTCATGAACCATCCTCATGAAGTTGAATATATTTTTGTGCTTACTATTTCAAGTACCCTATAGGTTTTGCTCCATTTTTATTATGTATATATGAAACGATTAGTGATATTGGTTAAAAATGATCCTAGATTTATCCTAGGATTCTATCCATATTGGTTTCAAGTTTCATTTTATTTTGATGAGAAAACCATCTCAAAGTTGGCAGATTATTCTCATTCAGGATGACAGGGAGTTTTCCACCATTTCCAAGATCTCCATGCTTTATCATGGTTTAAAAGAGATGGAATAGGTCTATTATCATGTTTTCAATGTGATTTTATTTTCATTAAACTTAAAATATCATCTTATAAGGCACATTCCATGAGAATGTAGTCATGAAGCATCATGTAGCCAGTTTGTTATAGGATTGTCACATACAGTTAGCTGGATGAACTATGTAAAAATTTTAATATGTCTATGGAGGTATATTTATAATATTTATAAGTTTAATACATCACCATATTAGTATAAAAGAAATGAGATATTATAAGTAATGCAAAATGTGCACTATAAGAGTCATATAGAATAACTTCTAAATATGCCTCTAAAACCACTCAAACGAGGTAGTAAATTATATAGGCTTTGAACTACAAAATGACCTCACAATCAAGGATGATATTTATAGACCATGATAACTCATGAATATGACTATAAATGATTAAATTGAGAATTAATGTCCTAATGATCATCTAGGGATGATCTAATACTATGTTGGGGTTTTATGGTCACCTATAGCTTTCCTTGTGCCTAGAATGTTCACCTACAGTAGACTAAGCTATTAATCTAGACATGACGATAGAGGTAAACATGGAGATATCATATTATATTTTTATGGGGACTTCAAATATTTTCAAATATTTCAGTGAATATATTATGAACATATAGAAAAGGTCTAAGAGAAACACCACCTATAGAACTCCCTATAGTTAACTGTAGGTGACTATAGGGTGGTAGTGAATAGACTTGAGGTATTAAACAATGTTATAGACTAAAATAAATGAATAAAATCATATAATATATTAAAAAATGGTAATATGGTACTTTAAGAGTGCTTTAAAAACTATGACAAATTCTCAAAGAAGCAATTGTGTACCTACAGGCCCCCATAGTCAATTGTAGATGATTGTGAGGAGGGGCAAGGAATAAACAAGTTGAGTTCTTGAGGTGTCTATGACATAAAATTGAATAAAATGGATATAAATCATATAAAAAAGGTCTTTATAACTTAAAGGAAGTGTCGATCATCATAACACGGTCTAAATACTTCAAAATCAGCTATAGGTAGGGTTCTGAAGGAGCAACACAATCAGGTAGGGTATCATTATCTTGTGAATTCAAGAGTCCAATGGGTGTATAAAGGGGTAAAGGTTTTATAATTTTTATTATGAAAAATATATTATAATTATTAAAACATACATATACATAGTAAAATGGATATGGAGAAAATGAAGAGCTCAAAAAGATGTAAAACATAGTCAAATTAGGAGAAGCCTGTGCATAGTATACCTCTTAACAGTCTGTCTTGGAAATCTAAAGAGTTTGGGAGGAAAAAATTTTTATAAAAGTAAAAAAAAATATTAAATAGGGTATCTATCACCTGGATAAACCTCTCAAACCTTCATCTTGCTTGAGAAAATAGGTAAAGTACCCCGTATTTTATCTCAGATAGGGGGTACATTCCCCATGCATAAACCCTATAGCTTGGAGAAAAGAGATGACTAGGTGATATTAGGAAATGGTTAGAACACTTAAATAGGATTTTTATATATATTAAATATCAATATAAACATATTATAATATATAAATTGGTATTTAACTCAACATGTTACCCTACATTCTTACAATTGTAGTCTAGAACCTTGAGCAAGATTTTGGCTTAGAGCCCAAAAAATAGGTAAATTTAATTTATAGACTTAGGATTGATTTATGTCCTATGGAAGTTTTTTTTTAAATCATATTTTTTTGAGCCATTTTTGTGTATAATAAGTCATGATAGGATCAATTTCAGGGTTTAAGGTCACTCAGGCTAGTTGGAATAGAGAGACAAGCTTGATAAGTCAATTTTATAAGATTGTATCTTCTTGGAGGATATGAATGGGAGAAAAATAAGTTTTTAGGAGTTATATAATTAATTTAAAAACAATTTTGTGGAATTACTTTGAGATTTGGATGTTAGACCTTTATGAAACATCACTAAAGGTCAAAACTGTTGAGAAACCTTAAAACCCTTACAAGGACCAGTCTAGAGAAATGAAGATAGAGATGAATTAAAATATAATATTTTTACCATTAAAAATATTTTAAATTTATAATGACTCAATAAATATCCCTCCCATTATTTTTAGTTGTATGGACCTATACGAACAGGGTACAAAATAGGCTATTATTGACCATTTTATGTGTTTTACAAGCTACAAGAGGATCCTAAAGATTAAATAAAGTTTTTAGAGAACATTTATAATTTTTATAACTATATATTTTCATTTAATTCCTTTAATAAACTTCTAATGGTTTGAATAATAGCTCTCATTTTAGCTAGTCAATACTAGCATATTGGATAAGCTAGTGAGAAGGGTGGAAAACTTCAAGTGAGCTCATTTTTAAGTGTTGGTGATTCTTATAAGGATGAGGGAAGGTACTTAAATGTGTCATAAAATCCATACAATATATTTTCATGGGAAATTGATGCCAATTATGAGGCCAAGTGTGCAGGATGCATGGAAGAGGGGTTTTCTTGACATTAAATGATGATAACTTAGTTTAGGATTATTTTAGATGACTAGGCCTATAAAAAATGCATAAAAAGAATTACTGAGACCAATTCTCTTATTTATAATCATTAGAACTAGTAATATTTAATTATGAGGTGTTCAGATAGGGCCAATCATGAAGATAGTTTTTTGAGCAAGAATGAGGAGTTTTATACCATTTTGCAATATTTGATTACTTGGATGGACACATGGGATTATTTATCTTATATGTTTAATCCCATATCCTCTTCTCATTCATAATTAAGTGATTCTCTTATATTTACAGGTGTCCGTTTGACCCTTTAACTTCTCTCTTCTCCCCTCTCTCTCAAGTTCTATAAGAACTAGCTTTTTTGGCCATTGTAATTCATACTCCACCTGAGTATGGAGAATCCCTACTCAAATTCATATAATTTGATCAATAATAATACTATATTTTACCTTTTTATGACTATCTGTATTGTCTTTTATTTTAATGTGGATCTTTCTTAATGAAGACTATCAATTCCTTAGCATGTTATCTTATTCTTGCATCCTATTCACAATTGAATAGCTTCTTCTTACAGGACATATGAGGTTCTCTAAAATATTTATAGGTTTGAGTGATTTAGTATATTTATTATTTTTCTCATAGGCATCTTTTCTAGTTCTCTTAGATTTACACATTCATCCATAACCTCACAATGTAACATTGATGTGAAAAGATGAAGATTGGAGAAGAGTATGTTTAGTTTATCTCATGAATTCTTGTGTATCACCTATTTTGGTGTATCACCTCCATTATGTTAGTTTTAGTTTAGTTATATATCTCTCTTTTTTCACCCTCCCCAATAAATTTAACTATATTTTTGATCTAAAGTGGTACATCAAGGGAGTTAACCCTATCTAGAGATTCACATCATATTTAGGATACCCAAAAGCCTAGAGGTGTTTCTATTATTCCACTTAGATGAGGATAAATTTTCCATATCTTAAAAGGGTTAAAATCCAAGTGATAACAATAATGATAAATAAATATTTAAATAACATAGGGTCAGATTGATAGCTAAATAATTAGAAGAAAAAAGGGGAACATGCAGATAAGATGAGAAAAACTATGAATAAACATCTCAATATGAGAAAAATGTATTAAGAATAATACTATAAATATATTTCATTAAAATCAATTGAATAAGTATAAAACAAAATGTAAACAAGAACTTCACTATGATGCATCTCAAAGTCACTATCATCAATCAACAGCTAATGTTGACATTAAGTTTGAGGGATAAATTTAGTATAAATAGATCATGTGATCAAAACACCATAATGAATATCAAGATGTAATTAAAATTGATGATCAAATAATGTAAAAAATATTTGTATACAAGAGTAGAGAATATCCCAACCTATAATAATAATAAGAATGAAAAATAATGATTTACAATAAGACTCAACATCACAACCTTTAATAAGAAGGATTCAAGACTCATAAATTAAAAGATAAAAAAAATATAACTAATCCAAATGGAATGCTTTGGAAATAATTGAGTACTTTTCATATTATTTTTAAACACAATCTAGATAATCTTGTTTCACTATATACAATTTACATTGGAATGATTGTTTATTAAACACCTGAAGGCCATGTATGTAATATATGTTGATAATAGGGAGATAATAAATTTTTTTAGTGACCAAAAAATAATGGATCATGGGCCACATATACCATAACTTTAAATATTAATGCAGGTTGAGGACATGTTAATATCTTGTGTTAACCCAATCCTATAAGTCACACACATGAAACTAGACACTAATATAAATATAAAAGACATAAAATAAGATTTTT
>JARHVA010002683.1:2337500-2357500 GCA_037957365.1 Torreya grandis
TTTTAGTGAATATAAGAAATTAGGGTGACTCTACATCTAATATATTTGGTCTCATAGCTACACACATTACAGTGTGGAAAATAGTTTTGCATAATCCAATCTAATTAGTAATTCAGCATTTAAAGGGTATAAGTATTAAACCAAGGGATTTTAGTACATAATTTTTGTGATTGATATAAACTTTTTCTAAACATGTAGTCATTTTTAATGTTTTTATACCTTATAGATTAATTCTTAACATTTATAAGAGTTTTAGGTTTGTCAAAATTGACATTTGAAATATGCTCACTTTAAAATGGATCTAAATCGAGGTAATTGGGCTAGTGTAGGTCACATTGATGACCTACACACATCAAACAACCACTTTGTGTTAATTTATATTGTTCATCCTCCCTCCCACATTCTTTATCACTTCCTACTCATCCCTCATTATCCCTAATCACTATCTCATCATTACTCATTATCCATAATCACTCCCTCATTGACCTTTAATATCCCTAGTCATCTCTATTCACTCCCTTATCATCCATAATCACTCCTTCATGGACCCTCACTATCCTTCATCATCCCTAATAAATCTTTCGTCATCCATCATCATCACTAATAACTTACTTATCCCTTTTAACTCCCTCTTCATCCCTCCTCATTCCTAATCACTCTCTCATTGACCTTCATTATCCCTTATGATCTCTAATCACTTATGCTTATCATCCCTAATTACTCTTTCATTAACTATCACCATCCCCTCATCATCCCTAATCACTCCCTCATCATCCTTCCTCATCCTGAATCACTCTTTCTTTATCCCTTATCATTGATAATCACTCCCTCATTTACCCTCATCATCCTTCACCATCCCTCATAACTCCATCATTGACCCTCACCATCCCTCATCATCCCAAATCATTTCATCATCATATAATAAAATTATATATTCTAAAGATACATTTGATTCTAATCACATGTAATTTAATCCATTATAATAGAAATTAACTCTTATTTATCACTTGTTCTATTATCAATACCCAGTTATGACTATCAATTTTATTAATGAATGAATTTTATGATATTCCAAATTTATCAAGTAAAATAAATACTAACACAAAATAGATTTTAAATTTTAATTCATAGAATTATCTTTGTTGTTAATCTGACTAGATGAAACTTTATTTGGTTCCAACTTTGGTAGCTTGATTCAAAGGATAAAACATAAACATAAATATCTTGTATAATTTTTTAATTCCAAGAATATTTGAATTGGATGCAAAGTTATTTGGTGTTTTTAATTCATGTAGGACTTGAATCTTGGTGAGATTCACACATGCACTCCTTGTGTGTGTAATGTATCCCAAATATTTTATCTCTTGCTTTAAAAATGAACAGTTATTCATGTTATCATAAAAATATTTTTCTACACAATGTTTAGCATGGTGTAGATGTTCATCCTATGTTTTCTAAAGATTAAGATGCCATCAAGGTAGATCCAAAAAATGACAGAGGTAAAATGCCTAAAGATGTTGTTTATCATCTCAATGAATGAATTAGCTGCATGAGTTAACCTAAAAGGCATAACCAACTAGTAAATCAATACTTCCTTTATTTTTAAGACTATATTCAAAATATCTAGAGGTTCAACATGAATATGATGATACCTAAAATTAAGATCAATTTTAGAAAAGACTCCTACACCATAGATACAGTAGAAAAATGCCTTAATATTTAGATGAGGATAATAGTTATTCACTTTAATCTTATTAATATTTTTTTAATTTATTCACAACATTGGTAAAAGCATAATTTGCCTTATCCAAGGCAATGATTATGGATTGATGTGTCCATTATCCATGATTTTATGCATCTGCCAATTGATCTATTTATTCTCTAGAAATGATATGTTAAATACAGAGGTTTGATGTAGAGCTCGTTAAGGGATCATATCAATAGTATTGTTTAGTGTACAATAAGTAGGAACTTATTTAGGTGATTGAAAGATATCTTTGTATTCATCTAGTTTAAATTTTGTCTTTTTTATTGTTGGATATACCACACTATGATATGGTGACATAAGGATGTTACTAGATTTACTTATTACTATCAAGAATATACTTATTACTATAAATAAGAAGATTATTTGATTTCTTGGAAGTAATGACTAAAAATTTATGAACTAACTATGATATATGGTATCTCATATCATGATAATCTATCACACCATTTCAAGCCTTTATTTCATAAACTACATGTCAATAGTTAATATATGGCTGACATCATGTAAAATCTGATACACCTCTAATGGTGATGTCATAAAGGATTGTATCTTTAAAAAACATTATTCTGTAAAACAAGTGACACTACTAGGTGATCTATTTGTCAAGGCATACACTAGACCATACACTAACATATGGTTATACATGATGTATAAATTTCAAGTTTAATTTTTGAAAATATTCTTTAGAATAAATTAAATTCTTCTTATTTTCATTAAATTTTATGAATTTTATGGGCTCACCATTTACCTACATTTGTTAATGAAGTAATATTTTTAATTCATATAATTTCTTGTTGGGAGAAGTAGAGAAATTTTTAGTTCCAACCATATCATTAGATTTATAATAAATTATCTACTTACCTTTTTATAGCACTATCTAACCTGTACCCACTTCTCAATATGTGTAATTAGATAGCTCATAGCATGACACTCTTCATTTGAATTAATATTAATGTTATGAATTAAGCACTACTTTCCAATATTAGACTACACATTCTAATCATTTGAAAATTATTTTACACTCACCAGTATGATAACTCAATCAATAGACATATAATTATAATTCCTTTAATGTAATTATTCGAATCATAAAATATTCTCATATGGAAAGAAATTGATTGGTTTCAGGAAATTACATAGCTTGGTGATCCTCATATATTTACTACCCATTGTTGGTGCTATGGTGGTTTTACATGCTCATCTTTTTTTGGTAAATTTTCAATTGTGAATTATATCATTTATATTAAGTCCATGTTTTTTCATACGTTAAATATTTATGTTTTAAAATTGCCTCCACATAATTTTGATCATTATCTTATATTTTATACTAACAGTCAACTCTCTAATAATAGTTCTTAACATTGTTAAACCCCAACAAAATACCACCATCAAGGTAGTGGATAGACTGATTAAGGACGAGTAAGGATGAGGAGGAACTGATTAGAGATGTTGATGGAGTCAATAGGGATGATTAGTGATGGTGAGGGTCAATGAGGTATTGGTTAGGGAGGATGAATCATTGATTATGGATGATGAGGGATGGTAAAGATTAATGAGGGAGTGACTAAGGGAGAAAAAGGATGAGGAAGGAGTTATTAGAGATGATGAGGTAATGATGAAGCATTGATTATGAATTATTAGGGATCATGTGGGTTAATGAGGAAATAATCATGGATGATGAATGAGTATTTATAAATTATGAGAAAGAGTGAGGGTCAATAAGGGAGTGATTAGGGACAATGATAGATGAGGAAGGAGTGATTAGGGATGATTAAGTGATGATTAAGGATGGTAAAATATTGATTAATTATGATGAGGGATGGTGAGATCCAATGACAAAGTGAATAGGGATTATGAGGGAGTGACTAAAGATGATGAGGGATGTTGAGGTCAAATTAGGGAATGATGAGGGACAATAAGGGATGATGAGTGAGTTATTAGAGATGATGAGGGATAGTGAGGGTTAATGAGAGAGTAATCAATGATGATGAGTGAGAGATTAAAGATGACTATGGATAGTGAGGGTAAATGATGGAGTTATTAAAGATAATGAGGAATGATGAGAGAGTGATTTGGGGTGATGAGGTATAAATAAGAAGTGATTATAGATGAGGGAGATATCATGAATAAATGAAATTAACACAAAGTGTTTGTTTGATATGTAAAGGTCATCAATGTGACCTATGCTACCCAAATCACACCACTTTACATCAATTTTAATGTAAATGGTTTGCAAACTTCAATTTTTACAAACCTAAGAGTCTTAAAAACACCATAAATCAATGAAAAAGGAATAAGAACCTAAAAATTAGTATATGTTTACCAAAAATGGACATTAATTAAAAATTTTATACTCTAAAATCCCTAGGTTCAACTCTTATAGCTTTAGAATGATTAACTACTGACCAAATAAGAATTTGAAAAATTATTTTCTACATCATAAGGTGTGCGACTATGAGACCAACTCTATTAGATGTAAAATGACCCTCATTTATTGTATTTACTAATACTAATTTAAATTATAAGGAAATAAATGTTACATTTAGAGTATTAAATATTCATTTGTAGCCAAGATTGGCTTCATGTGAATGTCCACATGCTTCTATGTGCAAAATAATAGCTTCACAACTATGTTATTACTTTAATGTGATCATGTTATCTTTTAACAAAGATTTGATCCATGTACATGTTCACATTATTTAATGTGAAAAAATATGAATATGATCATGTTATTATTTTAAAAATAACATGATCATGTTATGGTTCTATAATTTTTAAGCCATAATTTAAATAACACAATCACATTATGTCAATAATGTGATTGCATTATTTAATAATGTGATCACATTATGGGAATTGTCCAAATAATTATCCCCCAACTCTATGCACTTACCCTAGTAATGTTTTAGTCTACCTAATTTTAGTCATGCTATAATTTATTTTAATAGTAGATGAGATGTTATTCATATGAGGGTAAAGCAATTCTCAATTGGATCAACCTATATGTGGAACCAATTATATGATTCAAAATAGCATGAAGGATAATATTTATTCCAATTAAAATGGTCCTTAAAATTAAATTTAACTTTGATTTAGAGGGACCGTCATCAATATTTATTCTCCTAACTTTGGAACCATTTTTGAGAGTCCCATTTAAAATCAAACAATCATGAGAATATGAGATGATTGCAGTTCTAACATTGAAATTTATATGGTTGACATTATAAATATTCATGGTTTCATTTAATCCATTCCTCAATGATTATTACTAATCTTCATCATTCATTTTCTCCATTCAATGCATATCAATAAATTTTTCGTCATATTAAAATTCACTTGTTTGTACTCATTGTCCTTTCTACTTTATAATATCATGCTGACATAGACATTCTTCATTCACATAGAAAGTATGATTAATAGATTGATTTACATGAGTAGATAACTACATGAGAATTTATCCTTGTACGTCATCAATTTCCAACTCCTTATTGTCATATTTTTTTAAAGATGGAATTTTATGAGCATCAAAAGTAGTAGTTCTCAAAAAATCTAGTTTAGAAACATTAGCATCTATCCTCATAACCTAGTTTCCTACATGAATGATATAATAGTAGGTTTAAAAACATACCTCACATATTCAATATAATGAAAATTTATTATAAATATACTCTTAAACATCATAATTATTTACATTCACACCATTTTACTTCATTGTCTGAATTTCAATTTAAAAACTACCAAATGGATCACCTAGAACCATTATATGTCTCCTTGCTTGACAAATATCTTGTTCACCTTCCCAAATTTTTATTTCCTATATGAAACCATAGGACTATTACCACACCTTCCAAATCCTTAAAATTTTATATGCTTGAAACAATACAAGGAAATAAATATGAGATAGATTACATGAAAAGCATGAATCCTTCACCCCATCCTCTACCATATATAATTAAGAATCAAAAGAAGATATTTACCCATAAATAAGTGAATGGTTTCCATAATTCCACCAAATCTCATATCATAAAGTTTTCTTCTACAAGAGAGAATTTTTTTCATACTAAGGATTTTTTTTAATTTCAATTCCTAGGAACAAAAAAAACAAAGGCTATCAATTGGCAAACATCTAACCTAATTTATAAAATGAATCAAATTCTAATTTTATTCTAAATATTAATTTCCTATTCTAATATAAAAATAAATTCAATAATTATTATAATATTATTCACCACAAAGAGTCAAATGAGGAGGAATATAATTAGGAAGTTTTATTATACCTTGGAAAGAAATTGTTGTGGGCTTGATATTGTTTGATGGCATGATTATGGTTGGTTATTTTATTTTGTGTTGATTCTTGAATGCAAAATAATATTTTTCTCATTAGTTTTTTTCTTTAATTGTTTCTTTATTGTATAGTCTTGGAATTTTGGATTAAAAAATGTTTGTTATTTATATGATGCTTTTATTTATCATTGGAAAAGGTGTTTCTAATGAGATTCAAGGTTGTATATTTTGTTTGATTGTATAATGCTTCATGACCTTTAAAAATATGTGTTTTAACCTAATCAAATATAAATAAATCCCTTGTTATTTTTTATGTTTTAAAAATGAATCCAACTTTAAATATCAATGTTTCCAAAATAAAAAATAGTCTTAATCATTTTCACCATTTTAAAAAAAAATCTAGCTATTACAATTTGCAAAACATAGTCAAAACCCTAATTATTATATTTTTTTTCAAAATCTATTTATATAAATTATCACAATTTTAAAAACAAAATAAAAAACCTTAAATCTTTTCTTAACATTCAAATACTATTCAACTAAATAACATCAATTCCCAAAACAAAAATCAAAGTCTTAATAATTTTACTATTTTTTAAAGTCCATTGAGATAACTTATCTTAATATATAAAAAAAATTGAACCCAAACATTTTTATTGTGGCAAAAATATATCATAACAATAATTTAAATTTAGAAAATATATTCAAATTTATAGTTGGTTTCTTCATTTTCAACATTTATTCGACTAAACTACCCTTATTTATTAAAAAAAAATCCTTTATCAAACTCAAAAAAGATATCCCAACATATAAAGCCTTAATCAATTAATAGTAGATTCAAGGATGATGAGGGAGATCATGCACTTGATGAGTAGGAAGATGATTTTTATGTGCTCTACATAATTTCATGTGTAAATGAGCATTAAAGAATACATTGACCGATAGGAATAAGGGATTATAATTTTCCTAAGAGATATTCATTAACATCAATAATAAAATACTTAGTATCCTCAAATCTTACTATTTTTTTGACATCCAGTACAACTCATTTAATCATCAATCAAATTTAACTAAATTACAACATAGTATCAGTTGCCCCAAAGGTTAAACTTATACATTAAGAAAAAATAATTTTATATTTTGGTAAAATGGGTTTTGTTAATATAAAGAGTGTAAGTAAAAGATTCTACATCAGTAAAAATAAATGAATACCAACCTCATCTTACCTTTTGTTCATAAATTATTTAGTAGCAATGACTTATGTGGGGGTCAAAATTTCTATTTATGTGGACTCAAGTAGTGTCAGAGTGTGGGTAAGAGTAAGACCTAAAAAAATGAAACTAATGAAATATTTGAAGGTGATTTGGGTGGTAATGGTCAAGTGAAATATAAAAATATTTCCAAAAAGGAAAACCATAAAACAAAAACCAATAATATCAGTAGAAATACAAATTCAAACATTAGATATCTAATATAGGCCACCCCAAAGGTCATAGGTTAAATCGTATGGGTCTTGTGTCCTAATAGAAAAACACCTTCACCATCATATCCATTTCCTAAGTCACCCAAGTTAGGTCCCTCTAAAGAGATATTACAATCATCAGGCCAAACCATATTTATCCTAAGGCTAATTTAACAGAATAATGGTTGACTTTATCCAATAATAATTTTATGTTGCTATACTTCACATAATTTAATATTTCTTTAACATAAAATGATCCTTCAGTTTCAATTGGCCTCTTCAAATTATTAACAAAAGTGTTGATGTTCTCATATATCTTATTCTATACTTCCTCTTATGCACCTTGGTTATGTGTCTGAAGATTAAGTTCTCAAGATAAAGGCCCTACCACCTCATTATCATATCCCACTTTAAGGAATAATTTTAGGTCTAATGGATTAAAATTTTATTTGAATTATATAATAATACAATTACCATGCTCCTCATTACACATATCCTATAATAAATTTTCACTTGCAACCGAGCAACCATCAAGACCATTGTGATCAGATTCAGATGGGTTGATCTCTTACTACACTGGATTGTTGGCCTCATAAAAGTATGCATATTTATTATAGTCCCATTAAAACTCTAAAATTTTAACCTCTACTCCCATTTAGTGACAGAAAACCTAGTTAGGATGGTGGCTCAATCTGGGGTATCCATTAGAATCAAGCAAGAAGACTAAGGTAATCTTGAGGAGACCTATCCTGATGAAATTCTCTAGTTCATCATGAGGTAATTTTGACTAGGGGAATATCTACAAAGATAAAAATGAATGATGAATTCAATTGTGAAGTTAGTAATTACTCTATCCTTCCCTTGGAAAACTTATAGTTTCCTTTACTTTGATGAAAATGATAAAATTTCATTTGAGAATATGAGCCAAAATTTATGAAAAAAGGGATGGACTTTAATATTAGGAGATGCATAATAAAATTTAATGTTCATCCATCCAATCTCACAACCAAAAATAACATTTCAAGTTTAATACAATAATGCATTAACTTATTAGCATAAAGATAGGTGAAAAAACTTGCTCAAACCATTTTATTTGCACTATAAAAAGAACATAAAGGGTTAGCAAGATAACAATTGTTCAAAATATCACCAACATCCATCTTATTATACATTAGCAAGTAGGGAAAAAAATATTTATTGAGTTCAAGATAAGAGGTTCAAATCACATCAAACATTAATGACCGGGCATGCATAGGATCAAGCATAGACTAGATATGATTAATGGTGAGGTAGGGAATATTGGAGAAGGAAAGTTTATTGTAAAGAATTTTATAATTATAATAAAGTAAATATAGGCCTTCTTTGCACTTCAAACTGTACTATAACTCCCCATTTTATTATATGAACAACACATTATTTCTCCCCTTAAAATCTATTTGGAGGAAGGTGAAAGTTCTTCACTAAGAGTTAGGGAACTAAAATCTAGATTTGAGCTCTGACCATAAGGCCCATCATGAATGGCAATATACATCCTTGAACCTCTTCAACCACATAGTATACCAATAGAAGGTATAACATCCCCTAATGACGGCCAATAGAGTCATGTTTATATTTAAGTTCCACCATAATGATCTATATCCTTGACTCATGTACCAAACCAATCGAAGACCTATTTGACATAAATGAAAGATTTAGTAGAATCTTAGGATTATCAGAGTTGTTTCCAAAATTTGGATAATGTGAGTGCAATGAAGACGTGATCACACAAGATGAACAAGTGCACACCACATAGATGCTAAAGAAATTTGAAAATAACACAATAAGAGAAATTGCACAAGACAAAATGAAGAAAACCAAAATCTGATTATCATGTGATGGCCAAAGTGAGGAACACAAATATGAGAGTACAAAAGTATCTCCTCCACAAAAGGTGGACAAGGCACCCCAAGAATAGAATATAACTCCTCCATGAAAGGTGGTGACAAAGTGTTAAGAATAGAGAAGTAAATCCCATCAAGGGAGTTACTTATGACACCTATAACACATCTAAGACACACACCTCCACATAAGCTAGCCTATCCCACAAATGTAGGAAAAATCCATGTGTGCACAAGAAATACAATTTACCTAATTAAAAAATAAAAACCTACACTAATACCCCCCATAAGCGTAGCTTAGGTGGGCAGTGTGGAAATATAAGATGGGCCCCGAAAACTAGGCCTGATGAGGTACCCATGTAAAAATGCAATCTCCCACAAGATAGAGAAAAGGATAAAACTCGTAGGAAAAATCTCCCCCCTAAAATAGAGACATGAAAGAAAACAAAGAGTCTAAAAGGCCCCCGTGAAGATAATGTTGCCACAGATGTGGACCGCACCCTGCAAAGAGCTCGTAGATGAATGAACTTACTCTCAGTGAAAGGTTTGGTGAAGATGTCTACAACTTGCTTTGAAGACTAGAAAAATATCAAGTCAATGACATGACTATGAATAAGCTCCGGAATGAAATGCATGTGAATCTATGTGCTTGGTCTGCTATTGCTAAACTGGATTCTTGCAAATCTAAATGGTACTCTCGTTGTCACGATAAATGATGGTGGGCTGCCTAATGGGAATGCCAAACTCATAAAGAATCCCCTAAAGCCAAATAGCCTCAATAGATACATTAACATCTCCCCTATACTCTGCCTCTGTGGATGATATAGCAATAGCATTTTGCTTCTTGATAGACCAACTGATAGGACCAAAACCTAGAGAGAAACTATAACCAAAAGTTGACTTATGACTCTGTGAATTGCCAGCCCAGTCTGAATCTGTATATCCAACCAATTCAACCTCTACGCCAAATCTGTAATGAATCCCATATTTATGTGAATCCTATATGTAATGCAAGATCCTCTTAGATACTTTTTAATGCAGCTCATGGGGTTCCTGCATGAATCTGGAGACAAGTCCTACTGTATATGAAATGTTGGGCCTGGTGTGAGTCAAGTAAATGAGACTACCAATAAGTTGTCGATACCCAATGGAATCAACCAATGGTGAAGAACAATTAGTCTCAAGCTTGACTCCTGATAGAAAGGGAGTTGGAGATGGCTTACAATTAACCATGTGAAACTGAGCTAATAAGTCAAGAGCATACTTACATTGTGCAAGTGAAATCCCTAAATTTGACTATGAGATCTTGATGCCAAGGAAGTAGTGCAACAAACCCAAGACTGTCATGTCAAATCTATCCTAAAGAGATGCCTTCACCACTGAAATAGCCGATGATGAACTCCTAGTGATCAAAAGATCATCAACATATAGAACCAAAATCAAGAGCGAATCATCCTGCCACAAAAAGTAGACATTGGGATCAGAATGGCACCTAGTGAAACCCAGTGTGAGAAGGAAGGAATCCATCTTGGCATACCAAGCTCGAGGGGCCTATTTGAGGCCATAGATAGATTTCCTAAGGCTGCATACTAAGGAAGAATCTTGAATAAATCTTGGTGGCTGCTCCATGTAGATTTCCTCCTCTAGGTCTCTGTGAAGAAAGGCACTCTTCACATCCATCTGATGCACATCCCAACCATGTGTTGTGGCAATAGCTAGGGTGAGTTGAATAGAAGTCATCTTCGTAATGGGTGCAAAGGTTTCTGAGTAGTCAATGCCTACCACCTGTGAGAAACCCTTGGTGACCAATCGCACCTTATACTTATCAACCAGCCCATCTGCTAAAAACTTGGTTTAATATATCCACCTACATCAAACCATCTTTCTTCCCTTAGCAAGTGATGTCAAGTCCCAAGTGTGATTTTTGATTAAGGAAGAATATTCTTCCTCCGTAGCACTATCCCACTCAGGTACACCTGATGCCTCTCGAAAAGACTGTGGATCTGAAACTAAAGAAAAAAAGGCATGTGGATCTCTCTGAAAATCCCCCCTAATACATCTATCATCTATAGGATCTCCTACCCAATTGCTAACACTCTCAAGTGTCTATTTGGCCCAAAGTGGCATAGAAGTGGGTGAGCCAGGTGCTAACTCCTCATCCTCAAATTGACTAGAGGTGGATGACACTACATCACTATCCTCACTGTCTAAACTCAAAGAAGAAGAAGATGTCACTATCTCAAGAACCTATTGTGGCTGATCTAAATCTTAAGAGGAATCTTCATGAAGAAGTAGATTCAATGAGGGAGATGAAGTGTCAAGTGCTGAGTCTCTAAGACTCTCTTGAAAATGGACACTTGTCTCGATGAACAACTCATGTGTGACTGGATCTAGAAGGCGATATCCCTTAATACCATCTAAATATCCTATAAAGATGCAAGGCTTGGACTAATGTTCCATATATTTGCATTTCTTCTTCAGAATGTGGGCCATGGATAGGGATCCAAAAACCCTGAGGTGCTCAACATCAAGTTTCCTTCCATGTAAATCTTCAAACGGTGTTTCCCTTTCAAAGCTTTGTGAGGAACCCTGTTTTGAATATAACAAGCACAATTGATGGCTTCGGCCCAGTACTATGGTGGTAAGGATTTGGAGTGAATCATACAGCTAGCCATCTCTTTAAAGAACCTATTCTTACATTTTGTAAACCCCATTCTATGAAGGATAGTAGGTGACTATGCATTGCAAATCAATCCCCTCTATAGTGTAAAACTGCTCAAACCTGATGTTGACATACTCCCCTCCATTATCAGTTTAAAGAACCTTGATGGATTTCTCACTCTTTTTCTCAACAAGAGCCTTAAAGTCTAGAAAATTTTCAAACACTTCAGACTTTTGTTTGAGAAAATATATCCAAGTGTACCTAGAGAAATCATCAATGAAAGTGAGGATGTACTTGGCCCTTGTGAAAGATGGTTTTGGAAAGGGTCTCGATACATCACTGTGGACTAACTCCAAAGCTTGTGAAGCCCTCCAAGATTTGCCTTTATCAAATTTTGATTCGAGATGCTTCCCAAGGGAACACCCATTGCAAAGTCCTTTTGAGAATTAGACACGAGGCAATCCAATGACCATGTCATTTTTACAAAGTTGCTCAAGATAGCGGTAGTTAAGGTGGACAAACCGCTCATGCCATAATTTGCTAACTCTGTCTAAATGAGTTAGCAATGTTGTAGGAGAATAATCTGATGCAAAATGTAAAAAGGTGTATAACCTGGCTTGGTGATCTACCCTTCCCACTGCCACTGTAGTATCACTATGCAACTCCCTGATAGACACTGAATTTGGTGAAAACTCAACTCTCATGCCCCGACCAATGTAAGTGATTTGGTATACTGATAAGAGATTGGTTGAAAGAGAAGGAACACTTAGAAAATTATTGAATGTTCCTCCTTCCATTTCAACTAACCCTCTCCATGCAATGGAAACTGATGTGTCATCACCCAAACTAATCAAAGTTATGCTACAAAGCTCTAAAGATGAAAACTCAACTAGTGAAGAGCCCATGTGGTGAGAAGCACCCGAGTCTATGACCCATGAAGATGTAGAAGTTTCAGTTGCTACAAGGGCATTGCCCTTTTCTTTCTCCTTACCCTTGCCTTTTGCCTTTGTAGAATATTGGGTTGATGAATTCTGCTTGATGGACTCAGGAACACCTATGTTGTTCTTCTCTAGAAGATGAGTTAGGTGGCCTATTTGTTTCTTCATGCATTTGTGTTCATTATGACCTATTTTTTTACAATAGGCACACTTAACCTTCTCCTTCTTAGGTTTAGCATTGGAGGATGAAGACTCAGTGTTGTTTTTGGCAGGATTGGTGTTTTCTTTCTTTTTCTCCTAGTCCTTGTTATTTTTCTTCTTCTCCTTTGTTGAAGTCTTATCCTTACCATTTCCAGATATCAAGGCTTGGGGTTGAGTAGACTTCATTTTTCCCATCTGAATTAGGTTATCTTGCTCCCCAATCAAGTCAGCAATGAATGAATCCAAAGAAGGCATTTTCCATGTAGTGCCAAGGGCACTTTTAGTGGCATGGAAAGTGGAGACAAAGACTGAATAGCTTGGACCTAGCTTTGAAAGAATAGAAAGTATGAGTTGATCATCTTTCTTCTCTATCCCACATTCTTTCAATTTCAATCTAAGGGCCTTAAACTTAGTGAAGAAGTCTTGTAGGGTGTCAAAGTTGCTAGGACTTAGACTTATGAGTTCATTTTCGAGCTCATGACCTCTCATCTCATCAAGCTTCCCAAACAACTTCTCTATGGTGTCCCATATGTCATTAGGAGTTTGGGAGGATTCTAAGTGGAAGAGAATTTTTGGAGACATAGACAAGCTCAGTAACCTAAAGGCTTCATCACAATGGTTGTACCACTTAACCTTTTCAGCATCTGTGTTGGATTCTACTTCTGTACCCATGGTGATCCTATACAACCCTTTGCTTCTAAGAATGATTGAAATTTTAACTTTTCATTCATGATAGTTAAAGGGTGTTAGGGGTTTAAGTTGAAAAGAATCCATTTTTTTTGTTGAATTTATGTGAAGTGTTGATTGCAAGTTGTGATTTTATGCAGAAAGGAGAATGAAAGTGAAGTTGTGAAAAAGCAATCACACCCACCTAAAATATTGAGCCCCCTAAAAATATGCAAGTACACACTCAAAAGATGTCAGACTCAAATTAAAATACATCTTAGAGCAATTAGTGCAAGACTAAAGCAAACAAGACATCGAACTCAGCCGAAAATGCATCCCGGGTGACCCAAAATTTTGGCACTTTATAAAATAGTGTGTTTTTGAAAAATAACAAGTCTACATTGTGGAGAATTTAATTACAAGCACTTTTACAAAAAAGGCACCCAAAACTAAGCTACCATTTGCAAGATATTAAAGTTACAATTTTCCCATAAACTAGTGTTCTTGCAAAAAAAAGCACTAAAACATTAAAAAAATGTCTGTTATAGGGAGAGAAAATGACCTTCCAACCACTCGTTAGATTTGGCACAAAATGAAGAATCGAAAAGAAGTATTTATGAGGGGGAATTAGCCTCCTGCCAACTCGGGCCTCACCCTTCATCTTCGTAAGTTGAAGATACAAGTTTTAATTGAAAATCCCCAAAATACAAAACTATCTAAAAACATTAATACTCAGTCAAATTGACTAATTTTTGTCTTAATAGAACAATTTTAACTATAAATAATGAATCAAAGACCATTTTGAGGGATGCCACGTGTCCAAGGGTGCCAAATAGGATGCCAAGTAAGGCAGGGGCATCTAAAAATGCACAGTCCAGAATTTGATAGCAGAAAAGACAAAAAATGAATTTTAGACCTGTTGGATGCACTATATGACCTGTTGGTGGTAGAATTGAAGGCACCTTGCTGGAGACTAGCGTGTTGGAAGGGTGGAGGCATTGTAGAAGTTGGTGACTTGCTAAAGACTACCAGAAGTGCACATCGTATGGCCTAAGGCGCTATAAATAGGGAAGTATCAACTGAGTGGCATGGTAGTAGAAGTTTGGTGCTTTGCTATGTGAGCGTTGACTGCTTGTGGTTGGTGCAGACTTCTATCGTATGGCTTGGTTAGCTATAAGCAAAGCATAATGTTTCTTCAAAAAAAAGACCCAGACTATATGAGGCACCTTGCAATAATGAAGTTACTATTGGTCCTTCCTAAGACTAAGCACCAACCTTCCTCCTACTATTGAATGTTGCTCCCTAAAGTGAAGACAACCAAAGGCCAAGGATTTCCAAGAAAATGATACCAGATATTGACAGATTTTTTTTAATTTTTGATCAAATCTCAAAATAAAAAAATGAACTCCACTCCTCTTGATTTCAAAATAAGCTAAAAGCATAATCACACACAAGATTACCGATTTTGCTCTAATACCATATCGAAGTTGTTTCCAAAATTTGGATAACTCGAGTGCAATGAAGACGTGATCACACAAGATGAATAAGTGCACACCACATAGATGCTAAAGCAATTTGAAAATAATACAATAAGATAAATTCCACAAGACAAAATGGATAAAACCAAAATTTGATTAGCATGAGATGGCCAAAGTGAGGAATACAAATAGGAGAGTACAAAAGTAACTCCTCCACAAAAGGTGGACAAGGCACCCCAAGAATAGAATGTAACTCCTGCATGGAAGGTGGTGACAAGGTGCTAAGAATAGAGAAGTAAATCCCATCAAGGGAGTTACTTATGACATTCTTATGACACCTATGACACATCTATGACACACACCTCGACATAAGTTAGCCTATCCCACAAATGTAGGAATACTCCATGTGTGCACAAGAAATACAACTTCCCTAATTAAAAAATAAAAACCTACACTAATAAGGATACCCATATTGAGGAAAATATGTGTGAGTGAAAAACTTTATCTGTGAAAGGCCCTATGAGAATATCAACAATGTTTAATGCTTTATAGTTTGAATTTCCTTTAGGAAAACCTCTTAAAATATTAATCCTAACTAGGAATTTTCTATGGCTCATTTCTAATGGAGGCTCTAATTATCCACTTAACTGCCATAGTTATTCCATTCAATTGAAGGTCCTTTCGCCACATTCCACCAATATTTTATGTTTTAAATAAAAATTACCATGAGACCATGTGCATTTTCTTCCCCCCTTTCCCATTTGACCATAATAAATCTCTTATGATTCTGTGAAGCATGTTGATTTGATTTTTGCCAAAGAGCCAATAGAAAGCATAATATATATTATATGATAAGAGAATTTTATGGTATAATTGAATCCTTCCTGGCAAATATAGTAGATGACCATGTCATTTTACAATTTTATTATTTATTTTATCAATAATCCATTTCCATATACTTTTGAAGGACTGTTAAAAGGAAAAATGAATACCCATGTATCTAACCATCTCATCAGGTCCTTTCCTAGTCCAACCTAAAGTTGAAAACAAGTTAGGAGGATGCTTATGCTAACTTAGTATGTGTGATTTACACATGGCCACTTCAGATCCAAAGGTAAAGTAGTAAATATCGATCCTCTTCCCAACCTGAGCCAATTTATTTTGATCTAAGGTGACAAAGATTGATGTATCATTATCAAATATTATATTAATTATGAAATCATTATTAGAAAGTGAGATACCTTTTACTGGAGGACTAATGTTAGAGAATATAAGAAGATAATGCAATGTATCCATGACCAAAATAAATAACAATGGGCTAAGAGGACAACATTTCCTAATGAAACATTAAATCTTGAGATATTTTGTCAGTTCCCTATTGAATTATATAATGGTTGCAGTATCCTTGAAGATTACATTGACCATTTATAAAATCTCTCCTAGAAACCAAAGGCATGCATCATTCTATCAATGAAGGGCCATTCAATTCGATCATATGTTTTTTCAATGTCAAGCAAGATCATTCCTACTTCTTGGTTTGAGTCTCTTACCTAGTACATTGCTTACCAACTGGTAGTTAAATTATCTAGGATATATCTCCCTTTAACAAAGATAGTTTGGGTCTCCAAAATAATAGAAGGAAAAATCAATGATAACCTCCTCATAATGATATTTTCTAAAATATTATAGGAGACATTGAGGAGGTTAATTGTCTCCAATTTTTTATTGAAGATCGATTACCATCATTAGGAATAAACTTAATGACCCCTCTATTAATATTCTATACAAGTGTGTCAACATCAATGTCATCATTAAAGACCTCCAATTAGTCTTTTACAATCTAATGCTTATTGAATTTATATAATTCCTGAGGGAAACCATCCACCCTAAGCACTTTATCTTCTTTTAATGAGTAAATAGTGTTTCTAACCTCATTGACTAAGATAGCAGCCTCCAAAAGGGAGGCCTATGTTTGTGTCATGTTCCTAGGAATATAGGCCTTCAATATGGCCCTATTGTATTCAATATGGTCACTAGAGCCATAATAATGGAAATGGTTAGCATAAAAGTCAAAAAATCACATTTTATACTTATAACATCCTAAAAATTCTACCCATTAACTTTGATTCCTTTGATCATATGTTCTATGTGTTTAGCTTTCAAAAATTTAAAGAAGAAATTAGAGCCTCTATCTCCTAAGCTTCAACTAGGTATGTTTATAAAGGATTTGCACCCCTATAGAAATATATTGTTTATACTATCAAACTTGGTGCTTCAAGAGATTAATATATTCAATAAGAGCCTCATTGTTAGGTTCCAACTATAATTTTCTTTCAGCTCAAATGAGTTTCTCTTGAGTATATCTATGCTTTTTTTGTTTTGATCTGGCCATAGGTACTTATTATGTTTTTGGTAATTTCCACACTAGAATTCTAAAGATCAACATTAGAGCTAGAGTTCTAAATAAATTTCCCATTATTCAAAGAATATTTTAGGCCCTTCAAGTATTCCTTATCAATAAGATGTGACACATTGAATTTTTATAACCCTCTAAAATCGATAATTTTTTTTCTCTTCATAAACCAATGAAAATGTCATTTCAATAGGGTGATGATCAGACATAGTATAAGTCAGCACTATCAACACATTACCATCTTTGATTGGATATGCAACAAGTGCCTCCATATTCAAATAAAATATGTTGAGTCTTGAGTACTATCTTGTGTTACTAATCTGATTATTACACTAGGTGTACTAAATTCCTCTACCAATGATTCTACTGGAGAGGATCTCCAATTATATGTATTATTTTGAACTTAGAATCCAAAACAAACTCATTTTTTTTCCATCCTAGGTGGTCAATCCCTAATTTATCCTCTATATCTTCCACCATGTTTAAATATCTTCGAAATACCCAAGAAACATTTTTAAGATTTATGGCCAGATAATTCCACAAGTCAACTAACTCCATATAGTCATGGGTGTGTAGATGTTACACAAGCCAAAGCTCTGATTATGGACTGATATCATTACCTATACATCTTTGTTTCAAGGAGAGATACCATTTTCAACAATGCAATCTTTCAATCTAGGGTTCACCAAGATAGAGCCCCCCTTTTCCCTCTTTGATGATTGGTGGATAACTAAGGAAAATTAGGCTAGTTAAATTTCAAGACTAAGGATAGATGGGTTCTAATATCCTTCACTTTTTGCAAGAAGAGGAAATCCAAATTATCTCTTAATATTCTAAACTATCTTACAATTGGTTTTCTGACTGGGGGTTCCCATCCTCTTACATTCCAGCTTACAATATGCATAAATAACTAGGGTGTATTCAAAGGTTAATTATATTGACCATGGGGCTTACCCCCACTATTCTATAATTTTTTAAAATATTCTAGGACTTTATTTTCCTTACCCCTTTTTATAAGGGGTCTTGAAAATTAAGAAGAGTCTCTTTGGCCATATTTTTTTCTCCTTAGGTGTAACTTACTTATCCAATAGAGGGATCTTATTTATTTTAATCCTTTTACCTCCTCATTTAGACATTAAATTATCCACTCTTATAGGTTTATTGTTACTCAAAGGATATCCATTTGATAAATATATCTCATAGGTGGGTATATCAAATTTATCTTTCTCTGAGGAGATATCCATTGAGGTAGCTTCACTAGTCAAACTGTTAGGCTTACACATAGGTGATTTATTAGAAGAGATATTATGTTAAATAGGGGTGTCAATAAGGATAACCACATATTCCTTATAGGGAAGGACCTTAAGAGGTTTTTGATCTAAAAAATATTTTTCTAGGTTATTAGGGAAGTAATTTGTCAAGTCTGACGAGGTATAATCAACATCAGGTTATGGTGGCACATCTAACTAAGATGCAAGGGAGGTTCCCTCCACCCCATACTCACTTTGATTTTCTAATTAAACCTTATCAATAGCCTCATTAGTAGAGGCACTATCTTTTTGAGGTATAGTATTGAATAGAGGATTCTCAAATAGCTACATATTATGTAGAACAGTCTCATCTTTTAGGGTTTCCTTCTCTTTTTATCTATTAGTGATATTTCATTTATTGGCCAACATTGGATGGTTTTTCCTAAGGTGGAAATATTTTTCATAAAAGAAACAAGCATTCAATCCACCCAAACCAATGAGAACATAGGTATGAGATTTTTCCTTACTTTTAAAATTGAGTGACTCTAGGAAAAATCCAAGGGATATAAAGAAATTAAAACCCTAGCATTGATGTGGGCTAGATATCTTCTAATATCTTCTATTTTAATTCTTCTTTGAGGGGTTTCATTTATTTAATAAGGAAGTTCCATAGATTAATTGGCACTCCTTCAATATCAAACCATTCAGGAGAAGGTTTGAAAATAAGGTCATTGTAGTCCAATTCTATGTTCCAAGGGACAACTTTGAAAACTTATTTGCCAAAATTCCACAAGGGCTTACTGATCTCCCTATATTGCATATTAGATTTTTTATTCAAAATTGAAAAAATTCCTAAATGTATCATCTGGAAAAAACTAATATACAAGCCTAGTCTTTTACCCATAATAGAATTTAGCCAATTATTGAAAAAATATCTAAAGGGGAGTGCATTCCTGTTTAAGTAAACAAAGAAAATTTGTACATTTTGAATCCTAGTTTCC
>JARHVA010002683.1:2365000-2377500 GCA_037957365.1 Torreya grandis
ATTTCCAAAAATGTAAAATTACATCCTCCTTTGTAATCTTGCGTAGACCTCCATTTGAGTTAAATTTTATTTCTTTCTATCCTTGAAGTATAAATATGACCTATAGAAGATCTTATTAGAATCCAACTAGTTCCTTAGACATCATTTATTTCATATGTACATTAGGATGTAATTTACTAGTTATTCATTGTGGCCTTTAGGGTACTGATATTAATCTCAATATCTACATCAATCACATGATTTGTAGTTGTTTGGTTCTGATAAAGTGATTGCAGGTTTCCAAATTACAAGGGCTTTGACTCCATTTGATAATCAAACTATTTAACTTGCTTATCTTGTAATAACTATTCATAAAACTAAAAATCTAATGTCTCTTTCTATTATTATTCACCATGGAAATATCTAAATAAATCCATTCCTAGAAATGGAAATCCTATATTATCTATCAAATCATCAAGGGAGATCTTTTTGGCACTTATAATACTTAGGTAGACACCAATGTCATCTTCATCATCATCCTATTCTTGAACTACATCATAGACATGGCCTCGACCATCTTCTTCTTTTATATCAAGTAAATCTTCAAAAACATCAAAATGACAGTATTTATATTTAAAGAGGTTAACGTGGAGAGTTATATTTCTTCGCATGAAACATGGATTTTAGTATGATATTGCCTTGTAAATTTTATAACATTAGATAAACTATTTCATTTGTTTGATAATGATTATCACATATGGTAGCATAATACAAAGAGATTTTACTGAGTTCAACCACATCTGGGGAATTTGATCCCTTTTATAGGGAAAAACCTTTAAAAATAGATTGAGATATATGGTCACTTTCAATTTTTAAAATCTTTATAACATTCTCAACTAAATGATGACTTTTAATGTCCTTCAAACTGTAGATAATAGATGTTCTCATATTGTATGTTTATCTTTTAATTTTCATATGGACCAACAAGATAATAAACATTATTTAGATCAATAAACCTTCCAAATCAAGGCATTGAAATCACACATAGCCACTCTAGGAATTGATTTCCCTTCAATAATGTTTCTGTCATGATGGACTTCGAAACCTTGATTCGCATTTTTCAAAACTCTACCCAATACCCTTTTCATCTATTGTTACTTGAATTTTGGCATTACTCATAGGTATCACGTAGAACATTCATCACTTTTAGGTTGTTATTTGACCAATTAAAGGCATGTGGTATAAATTTTTAAACATTTGATATGTTTCTTAAATTTGTGGGCCTGGGGGACTAATAATTAGTTTACAAGTTATAATAATGAAAAATTACAATTGGAATCCATATCTCTAGTGATATTTGTTTGAATTTATGTGTCCCATGCTAACCTTGGGCCACAGGATCAAGAAATGAATTTCTAAAAAGTCAAACCAAATCCTTAATACCTTAGACATAAAAGTGTAATAAGCTTGTGAACATACCCCAAATTTTGAGTCCCTTTGTAGTTTACACACATTTCATACTTGTTACCATCACTTGTGTGCATTCATTAACAATTTAGAACATGCAATCTAGAAATTGAACTTTTCATGTGTAATTCTACCAAGATAGTTCATTGGGAATAAGAGCTTGGGAAATATATTCTAAATTTGAAAAATATGTTTTCAAATTATTTATCTACTATATATTCTCATAGACCTTTTCACCCTAACTATAACTTTCAATATTGAAAACTTGCAATCAGCCTTGAGAATTCCATCTATCTCCTTATTTACCGTACATCCTAAAATGTCACTAAAACATAAATATGTTGAATGTTAATAGATACTAAATTTTCATAAGGTCTTCACCAAGTAAGAGATGGATTTTTAAGTCAAGTGAACACTTTCAAACAAGATTTAATAGTTAGATATTCATGTATTAATATTTCAAAAAATCATATAAATTGTTAAGTGCAAGTTTGGGCACTAACATTGGCTCTCACCTAGGGATGTACACCACCTACGAGTGTGCAAAGAACCCCAATAACTAATACTAGGTTCCAATCCCTTGGGACATGGAGATAAACTTTAGAAAATTCTTAGCAAACACCCATGGAAACTCAATTAGAGAAAGGTATACCAACAAAAATAGATAAGGAGGATTTGAGAACAAACACATGACACAAAAACACCAAAATGAACTATACCAACAAATCCCAAAGTAGAGGGTAAAAAATAATAGAAAAGAAAAACTATACAATATACAATATGTTACAAATTTATAAACTCATTCTATGAAGTGTTTTAGATGTCTACCATTGACTGGAAGCTTTGATATCTCACCATCTAGGTCTCTCAAGAAGAAAGTGTGTTCCTGAATTCTATAATCAATGGAATAAAGAACCATCCACAAGGTATAAAATTTTCCATGCTTACCTTTCTCTTCATGACTTCTAACCTAAAGTAAAACTAGATCACCTAATTAAAAATTTCTTAGAGCAACCTTTCTATCAAATATTTTTTTAATTAATTTTTTGAACTTGAGGTCTCTCTCATGAGCTTATCTTCTAGTTTTATCAAAATCAAAAATATAATTTATTCTACTTTGATACTAGTTAATTTTCTCATCTTCCTATATTTATTGCATGGACTAATAGGTAGGCAACTACAAATTCATAGGAAAAATAGCTTGAGCTCCATAAATAAGCTCAAAAGAAATTTTACTAGTAGCTCTATTAGGTGTGATCCTATTAGCCCAAAAGGCAAACTTTAACTATTTGCCCCACTTCTTCTTGTGAGATTATAAAGCTCATAGAGTGATTTTGAGAAAGTTATTATTACTAGATTATGCTTGTCCATTCTCTTGAGGGTTTTAGTTAGAATCATAAGTCAATGTGATCCCATACTCTTTGCATAATTCCACCAAAGGATTACCTTTAAAACTCATGAAATTATCAGTAATTACTTTGACATGCACACCAAACCTATAGATAGTTTGATTTAAAAGAAATTCCATAAACACCTGGTGTGTGGCATTCATGGTAGGGAATAATTTAACCCATATAGTGAATTAGTTATTTGAAACTAGTATCCATCTATGTCTAGTAATTGATGAAGTAGTGAATTACCCAATAAAATTAATTCCCCATTATCTAAATGGGCCTTTAATAATCATAGCCTACAAGGGAAGAGAACCAAAACATTTCAACCTTCTAACAAAACATTGACATTTCTTACACCATCCTTGAATAGTGACACACACCAATAACTAGCTCTCAAAATTTTATGAGCTGTGACTTTAGGTGCAAAGTGACCACCACATACTCCACTATGGATGCCATTAATTAAATCAATATTTTCTGATTCTACCAGGAATATTAGGACAACCCCATCTAGATTCTTTCATGCCAATCCATTTTTAGTCAATAAATATTTTTTAGAAACAATTTTTAGAGTTCTTCTTTGATTTCTTTCCTAGTTAAGGGGACAGTTTATATTTTATAAATAGTAAACAATGTCTTCATACCATTGAGAGATGTTAGTCATATCTAAAGAGTCATCAAAATTAAGAATAATATTATTTACTTCAATGGATTTCAAATTGGTCTCAACCATGAGCTTGGTTATACCCATCCCTCTCACTATTATGGTGGTTTGAATATCCATGTCATACTCTTGTAAGTTTTTGACCCACCTGCATCTCTTAAATGATGCTTCAATCTTAGTCAATATGACTTTGACCATTGTATGTGATACATATTTAAAAATATTTGAACTCAGAATACAAGGTTTGAATGTTTTAGTAGCCTTCAAGAAAGTGAAAGATTGTTTTTCCATGATGGTATAATTCAATTCAAATCCTTACATAGCTTTTCTAAATAAATCCATGGGATATTCATGACCATCATCATTTTTTTGAAAAAAGACAATAGTTACAATACTATGGGATGTAAAATAGAATATTTGAAACTCCTTAGTGTAATTAAGGTTGGCCAAGATAGGGCAAACATTAAAGCTCCCTTGATGTCATTAAATTATTACATGGCATTCTCTTTGCACTTGATGATTTGGTCCTTCATCATAGATGTGATAGTTAGAGAGATCTATGAAAAATAAGACACAATCCTTCTGATGAACTTGGTTTTCTAAAAGAATTATTGAATTAATTTCTTAGACTACAAAATAGGAACTTTATCAATGGATTCCACTATTTTAGGATCAATCATGACATTGTATGTAGACACTATACATCCCATCAACTTAGCCTTTTATACTCTTAAGTGACATTTCTTAGGATTAAGTGAATGTTTAACTCTCTGCATCTAATGACCACTTTGTCTAGATGATCCAAATGTTTATTTTTGTTCTTGGAGTACATGGTAGTATCATCTTAATACACATTAATGGACTTATTGATTACCCCTACAAATGCAATGTTTATAGCTCACTAAAACATTGTACTAGCATTCATTAACCCAAAAGGCATCCTCATATAAACATAAGGGCCCCAAGGCATTAGAAATGTAGTCTTAGGTCTCTCATATTATTTTACCACAACATGGTTATACCCTAAGAAACCATCTAATTGGATAACATTTATGATCTTTTAACACTTTATAGCAGGTTATTCATATTAGTTAGGGGATAATTTTCCTTCAAAGAAGCTTTATTAAAATTTTGGAAATCCACACACAAGTAGATTTCACCATTTTTATTTTGTATAGGGACTATGTTTTCCACACATGACAAATACCTAATGGGATGAATAATTCCACTATCCTTTAGCTTATTTAACTCATCCCACATCTTAGTGGCCAAGAAGGGTTTAATAGGTCTCTATTGCTTTTTTTAAGGCTTGGCATCAAGAGGTAATGAGATGAAATTTTGAAACAAATCTTCCCTATATTATTTTAACTCAGAATAAGACCAACCTAAATAATCTTGGTACTTTATAAAAGCTATATGTATACTTTATTTTTTGTTGCACTCAAGTGTGTACGTAACTAGACATTTCTTCAATTTTTATGGGATACTAAATTGCATTCAGTCACATCTTTTGAAATAAAATTATCTCAAGTTTTGATAAAGTATATCTCATCAAAATATGCCTCCAAACTCATGAATCCCATAAGGATAGTATTTATCCTTAGTTGAATAACATTCTTCTAAACAAGCTTTCCTTCCCATCACAAATCTGGACCATGTATTCTAAGTCTATAAGCTGATATTCAAATTCCACTTCACACTTTATAAAACTTCTAATTTGTTAATCATCATAAAAAACTTGTCAATGATTAATATTTTTTGGGATTGAAGTCCTAACCAACACCTATACCTAATTCTGATAATGACGGTTCATATTTTCAATTTTAAATTGACCACCTAACCCTAAAAGTTTGTCAACATCTTCATTAAAACTTCTATCATGATAAAAAATGTTGAAAGAATGAAATAATTATTTAAAATACCATATAGCATTCTTATATTCTATCAACCTCTCTTTTGTTTGAAAAAATATTGTGGACCTACCTAATTACTAGCTCCAAACCACCCTTTATAATCAAACTTATAATTCCATGTTTGTGGGTAATTTACAAACCAATTGTCCCTCATACTCAACAATATTGTTTATTCACTCAAAATAAATATAGAAAGAAAACATAAAATATATCACATTAGGGTGATACAAGACAACCCCAATTCCATTCTCAAGATTACAAAAAGCTTTGTCAAAACACATTTTCCAAACTTCACTATTTTCCTTGTCAAACCCAACATCAAGAACAACTAGTTTTTCAACAACATCCACATTCACAACGAAGCTACCTAGCTCCACATCCATATACAACACCTTATTTAGAGCACATTTTAGATCTTCAAGCACATTCAACATCTTAGGATCCATATGAAGTATGAAAATATTACCCTCTAAAGGAATGGGTATATAAGAAAGGTATAATTTTACACTTACATCTATGTTCATAGCCTAATTTCATAAAAATAACATCCACCACTTGGGTAGGTAGTCCAAAACTACCATGTCCATATTCATAAATTTACCTGGATAAACTGCCAACTACACTATCAACCCTTTGACTTATGTAATAACTAGAACTTCTCATGATTCCATGGAATAACACTAACCAAACGTAGATGTGATTTTTAATCCAAGCTTAATTATGACACCTATGGGCATCACATTGCAAAAGGATCCCAAAATAAACATGCAATTATGAACAAGTAAGCAATTGATTAGTAGGGTTGTGTAAAATGGATCCACATTGAACTACTACTTTCTACCAATGTGGTCCCCAAATAAACCTATGGGGTTGGTTATAGAACCTCACTAGATTTTTCATCATTATTTTGAAGTATATGGGGTGAAGTCATCTCATTTGTAGTTTTACTCTCACCAAATTCTAATTATTCAAATACCCTCTACCTATGTTAAGGTATACATAGTAACTCAATAAGTGGCATTGTGATTTTCAGTTGACTCAACACCTTAGCCATTTCACATGCATTGTACTAAGGAAGGGGAATATTTAGAGGAAGGGTGATAACACCTTTAGCTAGAATACAATCACTCAAAGTAATAGGTGTAATGGGCTAGGATGAATTATTATTTTTAATATTAGTTTTAAAAGGTAAAATTTATCTTATATCACTTGCACCCATATAAATACTAGAAAATAATAATTCTTTATTCTTGGATAGATTACCTCTTTTTTTTTAATAATTTGGGAAGTAGATTCTAGCTTGGAAGGAATAGAGACATCTTTAATTTTTTTAACTCCCTTATTTGCATCCCCTACCCTTGGATTTATAGGGATAGTCTCTTATGGAGTAAGACATTATTGCCTAATTCTTAGACTATAGTCTGTCTTTTGGGCAATTGCTGCATTAATTAACAATTGCCTATCCTCAACCAAAGGAATTCCCCCATCATATTTCTTAAACATCATTGATCATAAAAATTTGAAATCATGGTTGGTTAATTCATATGATTTTTTCATGTTAACATCATAAACAACTTTGGAAGTTGGGACACATGCCTTTTGTACTACACTCCAATATTTATCAACAGTGTTAGAACATAACAATTCTATGGAGGAAGATAACTTACTTCTAGAGATTTGATAGTCAATCATCAAAATCTCATCATCTTCAAATGTGGACTCCAATTCCTATACATTTTTATCAATTAGTTTAATGGTGTCACAAGGAGGATGTGGGAGGAAGAATTCATCACACCAATCAATTTCAATAACATAACCTATAACATTCACTTTGGTGTTCAATATATCAAGTACTTCATTCCTAATTCCTCTAATCTATTTTTTGTCATTTCTTTCATCATGAACAAACCTTTTCCCTTTGTCATTATCTTAATTATGGAAAGAGGGTATCCCTTGTTCTTGATTCTTATTTTGATTTCTCTCCTAACTTTTAGACCCATGAGGTATCCCATTCTGAACCTTGGATAGCTTGTATGGCATATCATTGACAATAGAGAAAAAAAATTCATTATTTCCATAGGGTTAGCTATCTTACTAGACAACATTTTTTTAGGATTAACCAATATTACATTATCCCATTTATTTAGGGTCTTTACCATAGCCTTTATGTTATTTTTAATTTCGATGGCCATGTTAAAATTCCAATATCAAGTTTATAAGACCCTTATCCCTCAAGTAGTAGGTTGCCTTCTTGTCAAATGTATTATAGTATTTAATTAGGCACATTGTATCACTAGGCCTAATATTTCTAGGTAGTCTCATCATATTCTTGTTAAAACTTATGTTAAAATCCTACACACAATCACTGGGGTTCTTCTTAATGTTTTCAAATTCAACAAGAATGAACTTAGGATGAATTTTATCACCATACTGTATTTCTAAAACATTTTTCATTTCTTCCCATGAATTAATGCATCTATGGTGAGGCAAATTGAATCATTCATGTGCATCTTCTTTCAACATGTACACAAATAGATTAATTCAAACATCCTCATGCTCAACCACATAATATTCAATGATAATGTGGAAATCCCTCAAATGTTAATCACTAGTCCCTACATTATTCCATTAAAACTTAGGAATATGGTTCCTTACTTCATTTGGAACTTACATAGATCCTTCAATTTAATCAAAGTTAATTTGTATAAATCTAGGAATCTTAAATATAAGATGCTCATTCTCAACCTGTTCCCTATGTCTCATGACTAGTTCAATGGTGGGTTCAAGATCAAATGGTAAAGGGATATGATAGGGTGAGTGAGGTCATCTTGGTGGATCAAATCTATGAGGAGATTTAGTTAGTTGTGAAGGTGATGTGTAATAAACTATAATAAATTGTAATAAATTGGAATATAAATATGATATTCTTTAATTAAAGGGATTTTATCAAACAAAAGATAAGGTGTACCAAAATATTGACAATCTAAACACTCTTTTATTGATGAAATTTGTCATTCAATTGGTCTCCAAACTTATCTCCTTATTTGATGAATAATTAAGGGTGAGACAAGATATATTGATGATTCACCTTTGAAATATGATATCAGTCCTATGTTTACAAATAAGAGAACACTCAAACCTAAAATTAAGGTATATTCAAAATGGGCATTAATATTTCTTGAAACTTGATAAAATGTTGGACTGACCACTAAAATAAAACTATAATAATATAATAGATTAAAAATATGTTATGACACATATTGAAATTATAATTTTCTAAAGTCAGTGATACCATATGGAAGCAAAGACCCTTAAAATCTAGATTCACATTGAGAAGGATAAATCACTTTATAACATGAACAAATTAACAACCCTTTGTAATAAATCTTCCCTCAACACAAGTGCTAAGTATCATCTCCTTGACAATGGTCCAAATGAATTTTTATGTTGTTGGTGGCCAAGACATCTGAATCAACACAAAGATATGCAAAGAAATTTAAAACCTCAATTAATGACATCTCTTTGTAAGATTCCCCATCAACACATGTTTTAAGGATTGATGTTTAATACCTAAAAATGGTACCAATGAAGTGTTGGTTCTTATTTGTACACCTATTACACTCAGCCTTGTACACTTGTGTAATATGTTAAAATTAGTAAACTTGGATTTTGTCATTATAGCCAAGTAAGTGTTTATCATTAGGATGGACTAAATGTAGACAATGATTAGAAGACACTAACAGAGGGTATGGTTAACTCCCTACCACTTCTAGATCTACTTGAACCAAGGTGAGAGGATATAAGGGGTTGCTTAATCACATGGAAATATATTATAGTTCAATCTCCATGGGGATTATTAGCACACATGAACACAAATTTGACTATGGCATAACAGAACATGCTCACTCTACATGGGAAGAGTTGTCACACATAATGGATAAATGATTTAAGTTAGCTAACATCTACTAAAGATATATAAGAATGTGATTTCAACCTTTATTTCAATATAAATAATCAATAACTCATGGTCATATGGGAGATTGCAATTTTGGGCTTCAAAGAACAAAATAAAAATATATCTTAGATATGCAGTATTTATCCATCTACGGGTAAACAATACTTAGAATAGTCAACATGGTATATTATTTATAGGGTAGATCAAGTAGGAGGAGTTATGTAAATGTAAAAGAGTGGTCTGATGGATTTTTAACATATAATTATTTTAATAGGTATGAAATAATTCATTGCAAAAAATGTATGACTAAAAAACAAACTATGAAAATTAATAGGAATGAGTTGCATCCATTGGTGCCAATACAATGTAAATATTCAAATGATCCTTGAAACCCTAAATCATATACTTAAACCATAGATCTAAAATTTTTATCTTATTAAATCAATGAACCTAGGATGTCCTTAAAGGGTTATCAATAACACATTTCCAAATCATAATGTAAAAAAGTGTTTATAACCTAGATCTATTCCCAAAATAACTACCATTACTAAGCATAAAACAAGATATCCAATCAATAGAGCATGTAAAATATATTATTGAATTTCAATGATAAAATACAATAGAAATCATAGCTAGTTTCCATTAACTTGAATGTAGATCTTACATAAATCAATGATTCAAAATGTTGACATGGGGATAATCATGGTGAGTTTACTCTTGAACATGGTATTCATGTATAGTGCTCTCAGATCTTGTTAATGTTTGAATAACTACAACCACTTTATAAAGAGATAAAAAATACACACAATAGAGATCCTAAAAATTTGAAATAGCCTAAGACCTAGAAAAGCCAACAATAGCCTTGAAAAGAGGACAATCCCTCTTTTTTTACAAATTTCTCTCCCTAATATATTTTAATAATATGATCCAATTGGAATATTCCCTTAGTCATGCCTAAAAACTCTTACCTTGTAATGAAACCATTTTAATAACTACTTGTCCATGTAATGATGAAGCTTAAAACAAAACCTTTATCTCCTTGGATGGAAAATACATTGCATTTGGGCTTGAGAGAGAATATTACCTCAAGAGAAAAACAAACTCCTTGTTTTTTTGTGTAACTACCTTTCCTTGCTTTCCCATTAATCATTTTCAAATCTAGAAACTTCTAGACAAATGCCCTTCTTCTAGTGTAAACCAAAGAATGCCCCTTTCTTTGTAAAGGTTTCATTAAAATAATCTAGTTGTGATAGAAACAAATAAGAATCCATGACCATTTGGAAAATATCCTTCTCATGGCACATCTTTACCTCACAAACCTTTCAAACGTTTTCTTCCATGGAGATATTTGAAACAAGCCAAACATTAGAAAATAAAACACTTATATCATTTTAAATTTTTTCCTTTGAATTTTTAGGGTTAATGTTAAATTTTTTAATGCTCAAGTGCATTATTTCATCTAATTTTGACTAAGGCAAATCATTATAACTCTTTTGTAATTTTACACTTTTTGCAATTGGCTTGAAGACTTTTGCTTTGACTTTTGAATGCATGTTGACTAGTGGTTAGTAGACATTAGCTTCTAATTTAAAAATTAAACATTTAAAAAAATTCAAAGTTACATACTCCTTCAAAATCTCTTCCATACGTCCACTTGAGTTTCATTTCCCTCCATTCCAACCTTGAAGTACAAATATGACCCATAGAAAAACTTCTCAGAAGCAAATCTGTTCTCTAGCCATCGTTTGATTCTTATGTATGTTGAGATGAAATATAATGGTTATTTATTATGTCATTTAGGGTACTGAGATTATTCTCAATTTCTACATCAATCACATGATTTATGGATGTATGATCCTCATAAAGTGATTATAGGTTTCCAAATTGTAAGGGCTTTGACTCTATTCCATAATGAAACTATTTAGCTTGTCAATCTAGCAACAATTTCACATAAAACTGTAAATATAACATTTATTTTGATTGTTAATGAGCATGGAAATATCTAGAGAAACCCATTTTTAGAAATAGAAAGCTTTTGTTTTATTTCAAATCATTAAAGGAGATCTATTTGGCACTCACAATACCTAGGTAGTCACCAATTTCATTCCCATCATCATCCTCTCTTTGAACTACATAATAGAGAGATCCTCAACCATCTACTTCTTTTATATCTAGTAAATCTTCAAAAACTTCAAAATAGCAATATTTCCATTTAAATCTATAAACATAGATATTTTTATTTCTTCTCATCACACATGGCTTTTAGTATGTTATCACCTTAGAAATTTTTTAACATTAGATCAACTGTTTCATTTTTTTGATAATCATTATCACATATGGCAGCGTAATGTAAAGTGGTTTTACCCACTTCATGCACATTTACTATGTTCACTCCATTTTTTAGAAAAGAACCTTCAGCAACAAATGGAGATATACATTCCCATTCACTTTGTAAATATTTTGGAACATTCTCATCTAAAGGATGACTTTGAAAGGGCTTTAAACTATAGAAAACTTATGTTTTGATAGTGTATGGTTATTTATTCCTTTTCATACAAACCAAGAAGCCATAAAACTTTGTTTAGATAAAGAAACCTTCTCAATCAAGGTGTTGAGGGTAGACACAACCTCTCCAAGCATCGACTTCCCTTTCAGAATGTTTTTATTGTGATGATATTGGAATCCTTGCTTCATGTTTTTAAAAACTCTACCCAATGCCATTTTTAGCTATTGTTATTTGGGCATTGGCATTGTTCATATGAAAAAAATAGAATATTGATCTCCTTGAAGGTAATTTTTGAGAAATTAAAGGCATGTGGAATAAAATTTCAAATATCACATACGTTTTTTAAGTTTTTAGGGCTAAGAAATTAATAAGTACTTTGCAAGTTGAATTAATGCAAAATTGTAATTAGAATCCAAATATCTACCAAGCTTTGTTTGAATTTATGTGTCCCATGCTAAAATCAAGCCAAGGGATTAGGAAATGAAATGAAACTTTAAAAATTATAGACTAATTATTTCAAACCAACCAACTAACTCTCATTAATCAAAGGCTTCAAACACAAACCCAAAATTAAAATTATTACAACCAAATCTTTTAAAACAAAGGAAACTCTGAACATAAT
>JARHVA010002683.1:2385000-2424007 GCA_037957365.1 Torreya grandis
CATTTTATTCTTTGTCATAGGATTTTAAAATGATCCATAACTCAACACAAAAAAAAGATACACAATGAAGTTTCATCTTCCTCTAAAAGTTGTGTCTACTTTTTCTTCATTTTGATGAAGAACCAATTCACCAAATACCATGTTATAGAAGTGATATCATTGGTTGATACAAACATACATATAACAATCTCATTGATTCACTATATTAAAATATTAACAAAAAATTATTTTTAGTGTTTCACAGATATATTTAGACAAAGGAACACATACAAATGCACATAACAAATGAATGCATTGAATATTAGAAATACAATTTGCCTCCTAGGTAACACAAATCTTAAATAGATACATGCATATCAAATGTAAAATAAATATCATATGTGTTGAAATAATATTTGCATAAAAATAAAACAATAAATATGAACAATTAAACATCTTTCTCACCACAATAATAAGATAAATATTAACTAATATATTTTTTTATACAAAATTACTTTTGAACCTAAATGATCATTAATAAAGTAATGTCCCTCGTAATTTATAATACTAAAATGTTATATTACTTTTCTAACATAATTTTTCAATTTAGAATCTCTCATTCTCTCTTTCAAAATTATTAACTAAAAACACATAAACTAGAGTGGCTTATTTAACTAACCATATCTACATAATTTTGTCAAAGATACATGCCAAAAAATATTGTGGAGTTTACCTTCAAAACTACCACTTACATTCATTTGACAATATCCAAGGTTATTTCAATAAATCTTAAATTTTTACATATTCTCCAATATCATTTTTAGGCACTATTTTAGTGTCCTGCAATGAGAGAGAGGATCTATTTAGGAATTCTAAACAATGATTTTTTTTTTTTTTTAATAAGGGGAATTAGTTTTGGTATATGGGATTTATGATATGATTGATCTATTAAAAATGATATTCCTTAATGAAGTCTTGATGGATCTCTATAAATTCAAAACAATGGATGTATATGATTTATATTTTCATATATTTATTGCTTTGCAATGAGAATAACATTATTTTTTTCTAGCTTTTAGGATTAGAAGAAATTTATTGTAAATCAATGTGGTATAGTCTATAGCATATGAATGGAAAATTTTGATGGGTAGTTATTATTAAAAAAATCCTTGAATGTAAGTAGCACTAATAATACTTGACTTTATCAATAAATGAGACAACTCATGTTATATATAAATATGGGTTCATTTTTTATTTACTTAATGTGTTGTAGGGCATTCAATACATGTATGTGTTTTATTGATTCATAGTGACACAATGAATTATATGGTTCATATTTTTTACTTTCCAAATATTAAGAAGAAATGAGATTGTTTTCATTAAAAAAATGATTTAAATAATATCCTAGGATCAGTTATATGAACAATTAAATATTAATCCTATTGAATGAAACGTTAACAAACATAATAGAGAAATGTTACGAATCCATTATTTATAGCAAAATAAATAAATTGTAGGAGTTGTAATAGTGAAAATGTATAGTCAAGGGCTTTATCGTATGATCGTTGGATTGGGAGGTTAGATAATATTTTTACATTTACAAAATATTTGAATTAAAAAATATTAATTGAACACATTTATTTTTTATTACTTTAGATGAATGTGAACTTCATCATATTGGAATGTTTCAAGCTTCATAAAAAACATAGAGATTTCTTATCCCATAAGATCCAAACTATTATTTTTTTATAAAGATCCATGAACTTAACATTATAAGTGGAAAGTAGGTTCATTGGGTTTTTCCCAAAAACAATTAAATTTTATGTTGTAAATTTTAAATAGATATTATTATTTTCTAGATTTTTAAAAAAAAAAAATGAGTTAGTTTAATTTTTGAGTGGAAATCATCAATAGATAACTAATAATAATAAAAACCATAAAAATTAACCTTGAATATGGTCTTAGAATAAATAAAAATTATGTCAATTCAATGGTAAAATACTGTGGGCTTATGGAAATATTAGCATATTTAAAACATTGGAAACATTTTTACACATAATACGTTGATTGTGCCATGATAGTTTTAATATTTTTGGTTATATAAAAAAATTGATCAATAATTAAATATGTATTTTAATTATATAATATACAATTAATAATAAAATAAATTTTATGAAAAATATAATTATTTTCTGCATTTTATAAAGCTAGTAAATTCAATAAATATTTTATCTTTAAAAATCGGGAATATAGATTAATAAGATCAAATGATAACAATAGTAAAATGTTTATTTGTAGGTTATAAAATAGATAGATGAATTTAAAACTAACTTAGTAAGTAGTAAAAAATTAATTTAACTTTATTAAATAAAATTATAAATGAAACACAATTCTTAAACTTTAGTTGAGCATAACAGACTTTGTAGTTATAAATCCTTGACATTTTCCTATCATATGGAACTGTATGTTATTCAAGGATAAATTTTGTGTTAGACCCCATAACTTATTTTTTTAATTATGTTTGTTAATATTTCCTTTCAAAGTTTATAACATTTCTTAATAAAATAAATAAAGTTTATAAAGGGAAATATGACAGTGTTTAATGTTGGGCTTATATTTCTTTGTTACCCTACATTCTATCTTTGCCGCACCACTTTTATAGTACTTTCATGATTAATTTAACATTAATTAACACATTTTTTTTCCCCAAAGGTTTTAAATTTACATCAACTATTATGTCTCAAATATTTTTGCAAAAAGTGTTAAGGATGTTTATGAAGAGAACCAATAAATTTATTACAAAAGTATACAATGACGCATATCTTCATATAATCGCCTCAACCCAATGTTTGTTTAGAACTTAATTTTTTTATTAATGTTTTGAAACATTATCAAAGTACTTACTTTATACCTTATTATGTCAATTGTATCCTATATGAGGAATCCATTAATTCCTAGATTATTCAACATAGGGAACACTTGGGTTTCCAAATCAATGGTGTTTGAAATATTATCTAGGATTCTCCCCCTTCAATGATCATATGAAGTCTAAGTATTATTTTCTTGGTTGACTCATCCTTAAGGAATAATATCATTATTTTGTTTCCTTAGACACATACTTTTAAAGTCTCAACCAAAACCTCCCTTAGAGTATGTGTTAGACAATAATTCCTAACCTTTTTCTTCTTTTATTGGATTTTATTTATGAATTGTTAAATTCAAAGGGAAGGTGCTTTACATTGAGGAAATAATGATTTAATCTACACAACTTAAGAAGTATGTTTGAGTCAAGATTGATATGACTATGGACTTCAAAGATTCCATTTATATTCAATTAGGGTTAGAATGTTAGGCTCATAAAGCTAATAAATCTAGTAACCTAAAAAATTGATTTGGATATCAGAGGTATAATGATAGAATTAAATTATTTTCTCTTAGATGTTGGTTAAATTTATTTACCAAATAAGCACCATTTGAAAATCAAAAGGTGGTATAGAATAATGATTGTTGGACAATGATCACTAAAAAAATCTATCACCAAAAATAAGGGTGATAAGTAAACCCACATCCTTATTTTTATAGAATAATCCTCTAAGGAATAAAGTGAGTCTTTTGTCCAACTGTTAACTCTCCCTAGTATCATAACTCTTTGATGACCTATCAGAACTAATTTTATTAAGTTATTCAACCTCGAGTAAGTTAATCCCATGTTAGGACACCTTTTTTGAGCTATAATACAATTTTATAGTCACATAATCCACATAATAGGAAGATTGAATCACCATTTGGTATATTTTATATGTGTGTGAAATATATGTGTGAATGGAACCATGGTAATTTTTTGGAGTTATCCTATAGTTGTATGAGTTTATATCTCACTCTGATAAATCCTTTTGTAGTCATAGTACATTTAGTAGAGATCTCTTGGGTTTTTTAATAAAAATAATATATTTCTATTGGGGAACTAGTTTGTGGCACATGAAAATGGAGAAAACATAGAGGATGGCCAAGGATAACTAATTATGGAAGATTGCCTCCAATGAATTTAATATCAAAGAATGTATGAGGTCTAAATAAGTACTCTCATAAACTCTTTTTAAATATTACTTATTAGAAATTATGGGTGTTTCTTTTAATTTTATGTCCAATGTTAATAATTTATAGTATTTTGTATAGAATAATTTGAAATGTATTTATGTTAACACATCTCATGTTTCTAATGTGCATGGTGGTGTCTAATGAAACCAAAAAACTATCAAGATAATAATTTATCAATAGTCAAAGATTCTCAAATAATAAATTGTTCTAATTTAATATTTAATGAATTGAATTAGTTACAACCCAAACCATGATTAAATAATCCTCAACTTAAAATTAGAGTTGACATGCAAAAAATTGAAGAAAAACTAAAATCTAAAAAAAGGCTACTTTTTGCAGCTACTATTTTTAGTAATTTTCACATGCCAACACATGCATCTCTAAAAATATATTGAAATAATCTAAATACTAAAATTATCCAATGAGATGAATTTTAACTAATGTTAATGTCTGGTCATAAAAATATACAATTTCTAAAAATAAAAAAATTCAAAAAAAAAATTAAATGGTAATTTTAGAACCTCAAATGTTCATGTATATCGTTTGAAAAGTATCAAAAATACCTAAAAGTAGAAAGTGTATCTTAGGGAAGTAATTAAATTTTCTAGAATTTCATTTTACCATGTGAAAGAGCTCAAATAGATCTACAGATCAAAATTTATAGCCTCCATAAGTTAGCTTTTTTCTTTTACATCAATCTTCTCTGGTTGAAAATAACTTAGCTCTTGTTAGTTTCCCTGATTGTAGTGTTTCCATTTTTATTTATCACTCTTCTTCATCTCCCATTATTTAATAAAAGTGTTGTCTTCTTGTTTCAATCCTTCTCACTAGACTAAATTCCCTTGCCTTATGCTCATTGTCTTCACATCCAAAACCTACATTATCTTGTCTATCTTCTTCTTTGGAACATTCTACTTCCAATTTACTTATTCATCTTCATCACCTTCACCATATTATAAATAGAATTAATATAAATTTGAAACATTAAATATTGGAGATATATCAAAATTCTATGGTAAACTCACCTCATATGCATTACCATTTATTTTGCTCAAAATTCTACATGGCCCAATTTTACTGTACTTCAAATTATTGTACTTTGTTATTTCCTAAACTAAACCATTACCAAATATCCTTATTAAAAAAACATAGATCTTCTTTTGACATCTAATGATGTTTTATATTTCTCATTAGTTTCCAACAACTTTCTCCTTTCTCCTTGTAACTACTACATATGCTCTGTAAATGCTTCTAAATCATCACTATTTCGATTTACAATTAGTAATTCTAACACATCTAAAATACCCATAGGATTTATCTCAATAAACAATTTGAAATGGTGATTTTTGTGTTGATCTATTCACTAAACTATTATATGCAAACTAAGCTTATGGTAATTCCAAGTCCCATTGCTTGGGCTTCTCTCCCACTATGCATCTCAACAAATTTCCCAAGATCCTATTCATAAACTTTGTTTATCCATATATTTTTGGGTGATATGCACTACTAAATTATAGCTTAGTACCCATGTTCTTTGATAAAGTTCTCCAAAAATGAATTACAAATTTTGTGTCAATATCTAAAATAATTGTTTTTAGAACACCATGCCATCTCACAATATCCTTAAAAAATAATTTTGAAAATCTAGGGGAAAACTTTGTTTTCTTACATGAAATGAAATGAAAAATTTTAGAAAATTTTTCTACTAAAAAAATTTGAATCATTACCACTCTACATTTTTGGTAATCTCAACACAAAATCCATATGCAAATATGTCCATGGTGCTCATAGAATTGTTAGTGGCATGCATAGTCTAGTATTTTGTGCATATCCTTTAGCCACCTAATATGTCTTGTACTTTGAAACATACCTTACAACATCTCTCTTCATCTTTGGCCAAAAATACATTTCTTCCACCAAAGCTATTGACTTCATCTTACTAAAATGTCCATCCAAACCTCAAATATGTAATTCTCTTATTATATTGTCTCGTAGAGATCCAATTGGAATGCATAATTGTTTCCCTTTGAAGAGATAACCTTCTTGTGTAAGGTACTCACCATGAATAGTATCTATCCCACCTATTAATTGATTCCTGCACTGCTCAACTACCTTACCAAAATATGGATCAGTATGATATAATTCTATGATAACTTGAAATCCAACTACCTCACTCACCATAGTAGTTAATAATTCTACTCTTTTTCTCATTGAATTAGCTACCTGATTCTATTTTCCTAATTTATGTTTCAACACATAAGTATACCCCTGTAAGAAAGAAACCCACTTTGTATGCATATTGTTAAATTTATTTTGTGCATTCACATACTTCAAATCCTCATTTTTTTGTAAATATTATAAATTTCTTAGACACTAGGTAATGCCTCCAATGTCTTAATTCTTATAAAACTACATAAAGTATAACATTTTAAGTAGAATACTTCATTCTTACCTTGTTTAATTTCTCACTAAAATATGCTATTAGCTTTCCTTCTTGAATCATCATAACACTAATTACCACAAATGAAGAATCACAATCAACCTCAAATACTTCGTTACAATCTGATAATGCTAACATTGGTCTTTTTCTAATATTCTTCTTCAGAAATTCAAAGCTTTTTTATGGCTTCTCTAGTCCTTGAAAATTCTTTCCCTCTCATGTAATTTGTTAGTGGTGCCACAATATTACTAGAATTTTTAATAAATTTTATGTAAAAAGGCTATAAACCATGAAAACATCTTACCTCTGTAATGCTTTTTGGAATAGGCCACTCAAAAATTGCATTTATATTTTCTTCATCCATTTTTCAACCATCTGCTGAAACTTCAAATCCCAAAAATACCAAACTATTCTGTATATACCTACACTTCTTTAAATTTGCATACAACTTCTCCTTTCTTAACAAATATAAAACTATTTTCAAATATATTCCTACTAAATATTAAAATATCATCAAAATAAACAATCACAAACTTAACAATACATTCTCATAGCTTTGCATTCATCAGCCTCATAAATGTGCTAGGTGAATTAGATAATCTAAATGGCATCACCATCCACTCATATAATCTGTCCCTAATATTGAACGTAGTTTTCAACTCATATCCTTCTTGAATTCAAATCTGATAACAACCACTCCTTAGATCAATCTTGGTAGAATATTTTGATCCTACAAGTACATCCATCACATTATCTAAATGAGGTATAGAAAACCTATACTTGAATGTAATTTTATTAATCCATATACAATCCACACGCATTATCCATCATCCATATATCTTTGGAGTTAGCAATGTTGATGTTGCATATGGACACATACTCTCCCTATCACTTTCTTCCCTAAAAATTCAATAACTTGTTTGTTTAATTTTGTATGTCATGATGGACTTATCTTATAAGCTATTTGATTATGTAGAGCTGATCTTAAAATCAAATAAATTTGATGTTAAATACCTCTCTTTGATGGTAAACCATCTGGTAACTCATTAGGCATAGCATCTGTATATTCTTTCCATGCTCTTACTACTTTCATTAGTATTTACACCATTTTTGTGTCTTCATCCTTTACTACTAATACATTAAATAAATGTAACACATTCATATTTTGGATAAATTCTTTAATAGAGACCATGCCATATTCCTTGTCCTCCTCTTTATGATGTAACAAAACTACCTTTATACCACCCTTCCAAAAAGTGTATGTGTTCTTCACTCAATCATGAGTTATGTTCCTATCAAATGTCCATGGTCTTCCCAATAACACATAACATACATCTATTAGAATAACATCACACCATATTTCATCATTATAAATTTTGCATGTAGAAAACATGATTAAGAACCTTTTATATATTTTAACCTTATTTCCTTTCTTAAACCATGAAATCCAGTAAAGATTAGGATTCTTTTAACATTACAAATTTAGTTTCTCTACCATTTCTTTAGAAACCATATTTTCATAACTACTACCATCTATAATTACTTTGAATACCTTTCCACCAAAAGCATATCTTATTCAAAAATAATTTGATTGTAGCCATGTATCACCACCTTCTTTATTCTACACTTGTTTCTTCCTTTTAGTGATCATTTTTATACTCACCATTAGATTCTCTCAAATATCTACTAGTGTAATTTCAGTATTTTACTCTTTTATCTTAGACTCAACTACATTCACTCTTGGGTGATCCTCTTAGCTCTTTTCTTGGTCTTGATAGTATAGACACTCTAATGACATATGTCCTTCTTATCCACATCTATAAAAAACACAAGATCTCCATTGATTTAGAAACCATCCTCTAGCACAACCATAACCTTGTCCTCTTTGAAATCTTCTTTCTCTTTGTTGGTATTGAAACCATTACGTACTATCATTTTGCTTGTATGGACCATGTGATGATTCACCTTTATTGGTATTAGACCCACCTTTGGTGGTATTGAACCAAACTTATCCCCTTATTAGAGGGGATATACCTCTTATTTGACAAGATACACTCTTATGAAATTCCTTTTATTTATTTTTTTCTTTTGTCTTCAAAGATAATTGAAAAGCCTCCACCATGCAAAGTATTCTATGCATGCTTAATTTATATTAAACAATAAATCACAAACTATTTACATATCTTACAACCATATAATCTTCTATTTCATCATGCTCCTCTCTTATGTAAATCTTATAAAACTCATATATATACTCTTGTGTACTATGATCCTTTTAGCTCAATTTTTTAAATATTTTATATAGGGTTTGTGCATAATCGATAGGAAAAAAATTTCCTCAAGTTTTTATCTAATTTTTTCCATGTATTAATCTTCTCTTTACCTTTTCTCTATGTCTCTTTATATAATTTATCCCACCAAATAATTATATAACCTTTCAATTTTGTGCATACAAACTTTACCTTCTTGTCTTCTCTCATAGTTTTCCACTCAAACAACTTCTCCATAATATTCCTCCAATATATTAACTCCTTTGGTTTCAAAATACCTTTGTAATCATGAACATAAAATTTTATTCCTTAATTTTTTCCTTTTAAAGACCGAACAACCCTCTCTTCCATCGATGGTGTTTGATTTTCTTATTCTTCTTCTAATTGAATTTCTTTTTCAAGATATGTGTCTTCTTTAGTTTAAACACCACCTTGTCTTCTTATTTGATTAGTGATAACCTTTTTTAATTATTTTACTTGACTCTGTATCTATTATATAATATGGTTAATTTTTTCCATACCTCCTCATCCTCTTACAATTTCTTACTCTTCTAAGATTCAAATTTTTTTGATACTAGATAATGGAACTGAAAACTTATCAAGACAATAATGTATCAATAGGTAAAACTTTGAAAGAAATAACTTGTATTGATTTTTTACTTAATTAATTGAATTAATTACAACCCAAACCATTCTTAAATAATATTCAAATTGGAATTAGAGTTGACATGCAAAAATTTAGAAAAAAAATTAAAATAAAAAAAATGTTATTTTTAACAGCTGATATCTATAGTATGTTTTACATGAAAGGGTGTACAACTCTAAAATTATCCTAAAATACTCTAAATATTGAAATTACTCATGGTATGAATTTCAACTGAATTTAACATCTAGTCCTAAAAATATACAATTTTAAAAATTAAAAAAATCCTAAAAAAAATATTAAATCATAATTTTAGACCCTTAAAAGATCATGTATAGCCTCCTAAAAATATATAAAACAAATTAAAGTGGAAAAATAATCTTACATAAGTAACTAAAGTTTTAACATAGTCATTTAAGCACATAGAAGAAATCAAACAGAGTTATGGGTCAAAAGATATGGCCACTAAAAGTTGGCCTATTTTTTCTACATTAGTGCCAATATTTGGAATTTCAATAAAATTTCCTCCTTGGCTATTGACTTGGGTGAAGATCCATCAAATTTATATATTTATGTATTTATTGACATCAATGGTCACTACATGTATATTCTCAACATATACACCATAAATGGTGGCATTGATAGAATGATATTATTTTTATGACTCATTAACAATCTATATTTTTCCACTATCTAATTTATGGGGATTTTAATATGATTGAGAGGATTGATGGAAAACTATTTTCCCTTTTGACATGATGGTATGTGAGATAATATGAATCATGGTCTTATTTCAAAAAAATTAGGGTTTGGTGCACCCACTTCTCTAGTGGTTGACATTAAATATATAATCTTAGTTTACTTTGTCCAATAATGATGTTGAAAATGATAGAGTCCTTATGCAATTAGACAATTTTATGATTTCAATCAAAACATGTTCTATTTTGTTTTGTGAAATATATCACCATCCATTCAAAATTTATATTTCGTAATGTAGTCTCATCACTTACAAAGTAGAGTTGTATGGTGGCCAATTCAATGTGCCAAATAATCATTTTTAACACATCCCTCCTCTGTTATGATGGATCTATCAATCTCATCACTAAATTTGTGAACATTTTGACATGTTTTCCTAATGATACCAACTATATTAAGTAATCAAATGAGATGATCACTCACAATACTAACTTCCTTAGCCTCTATAAAAAATAAATTATGAGTCTGAAAGTAGGCTAAAAGTTTTGTGCTAAAAAAATACAAAAGAAACTCTTATTTTATTAAGCACAATACATCTAATCTATAATTTTAAGCAATGACAATTTATACCAACCTTAACATTACAATTTTAGACAATCATGCAATAGAACTCACCTATATTAGCTCAAAATTAGGGATTACATCTCCAAATATTTTTTCAAATACCTCTAGACCAAAAAGACAAGGGATCAAATCAAATCAATCATGATTTCTCATTAGTGTATCATTGATATACCTATAATATCTTTCGATTTTATTTACCACTATAACCTATTTTTTTAAGTCCAAGGAAAGTTAAGAAAATGTATCAATGCATTGGAATAATTTTTGGATTTGGTGCCTTGAAAACTTAGCCTTACAAACCATATGTTCTATGATTCCACTCTAACTCTTTAACAGCATTTTAATGTACTTAAATGCATGGTGAATGACAAAACCCTTAATATTCATGGTTTCCATTATGAATTTTACAAATCCAGTTTGTATTTTATATGGTCTTTCTTATTACAAGTTTATAAAGAATGCCTAGTTGATATAAATATTTAGGACATCTTATTAATAGAGGTAATATTAGGTTATTTCCCAAGGCCAATATTGCATTACTAGTTGGCACCCTACAACCCTACTCAATATGTATTTTTTTTTTTATACCCTTATTAATCATCTTCATTTCATCTTCTTTATTATCATTACACTAGAGAAAATAGTTCATTAAAAATACATACTTTTTGGATAATCTCATTATTGTGTGGGAAGGAATGTAATGGAAGTAGATTTTGCATTAGTTAACTATATTTAAAAAAGTGATCATGAGAAAACCTATGATAGGATTGAGTGGCCATTTATTCTTGTTATGCTTTAGGGTTTAGGTTTTGGTCATTTTTTTACATCGACAACTCAAACTCTTTATTTTGATCTTTTGGTCTGTCTCATTATCAATTGGCTCAAATGTGTTAGCTTTCACCTATTATGTCTCATATGTCAAGGTTTCCCTTTGGCACCATCTTGCTTTATTTTATACACAAAGTTGTTTTGATATCATCATTTGTATAGGGTAGAGTGAGGGCTCATCAGTGGTATTATAATTATTGATCACTCCTTTTAGCTAATAATTATCACTTTGTAGATGATATGTTCCTCATTCCATATGAAAAAGAAGCATATTGCAAAGAGGTGGTGTATTGCCCCAAAAAAAAATTTACAAATCCTCATGTTCTAGTTTTCAATGGGATAAAACCCAATGCTACATATAGAAAATCATGTATGTTCTAAAATTGATTAAATAATATAATTGTAACATCAAAAAATGGGATAAATTCAAATTTATTAGTATCCTGTTTGATTTTGATAGCTCATCCTCAAAACTTTTGTAATATGTCACTCGTCAAGTAGAGATAAAGGTTTAGTATTAGATTTCAAAACTTATTTCTTTAGCTAGAAAATGTCAAGATGTTCTAATATTTTTTTGGCAATTCATATATATTATTGTTCTTGTTGGTTCTCTTCTAAATCTTTCTATGATAAATTGGCAAAGTTTCCTGGAGAATTCCTTTGGACCAATGCTACAAAAACTCAAATGTGTCAAATAGTTTCTTAGGATAGTTGATGTCTTCCTTATGATATAAGGTGGTATATGAATTAATGGAAATTATAGACAAAGTGTTGCCATGTGTTTTAAATGGGTTATTAGGGAAATTTAATGTAATGAATCCTTTAAAATTATTTTATAACATTATATCGCCATTGATTCATCTTATGGAAATCAAGTTACTAATACATTGGGTTTCATACATAGATTGTCACCACTGCTCCCATGAATATTTAGGGATATTTTGTTTTGAAAATCATTTGGAAGAATTTCAAAACTGCCAAACCCTATTTAAAATGTGTGGGTGGTGTTTCTTCTTGTGGCTCATCTCTTAATGACAATAGAACTTGGTGGTCTCCCATTATGATCAACTCTAGTATTCTAATAACATAGTTTCCATGTATGAAAGCTTTGACAATTTTCATAAAATCTAGTCATACTATAAAATATTTGATTTCTCTTGATGATTGGAATCCTTGGGTTATAAATACAAGTTAATCAACTCAAAAATACCTTTAATTTTGATCATTCAAGAGGTGATAACTGATGCCATGTTGCATAAGATGAGTTTACAATCTCTAGGTCCTTGGTGGAAAGATTGGCGATGGAATTATGATAACTGTTTTAAAAATTATTCTCTAGATATCTTTTATCAAATCATGATCTTGTTCTCCTTGGATTTGGATAAGTTGAATAGGGGTTGGAATTTAAATTCCTCATCTAGGGCTTGGCTTGCAATTCTTTAAAAAAAAATGAAATGCTAAGCTTGAGTCCAAACTCACTCACTTTTTTTAGTGTCTTGTTCTTCAGGGCCTTCCCCTCAGGGAGCTCCTTTTGCATATTTGTATTAGTCAACCCAAGTGTCCTCCCTGTTTTAGACCAAAGTCCTTCAAACACCTCTTTTCAACTTGCCCCAAAGTTCAATCTACTTGGCATTGAATTCGTAGCCTTTTTTGACCCTTACACCTAGAACCATTCTCTTGGTGTATGGTTTTCGTGGGAGATAATGTTGAATAGATTTTATATGGAATTTATTTAGGGTTATACTTTTATTTCAATTATGAAAAACATGGAAATAATCTTTTTTAATAATGAAGAAACATGTTGTTATTTTTTTTAAATGACAAAGGGGATGTTATCTCTTTGATTTTTATGCATATTCAAGTTCAAGTAGAAAAAGGTGGCTAATTTCATAACCTATAGGATTTGCTCAACCACTAGGGGAGTGTTGCTTGTACAATGAGTTGCATCCCCTCAGACCATCAAACACACAAAGTTCCTACCATAGTGACAATGCCCAACTTCTCAAAAATGACACACCACCTCTTCCTTCTTGGGTTGTAGTGTGTGCCTAATACTTTACAATATATTAAAATGTTGTTCTAGTTACCTTAGTTTTTTGGCATCGTGCCTTACCAACATTTAATTTGATTTTGAGCTTTCTTTCTTTTTCTTTTTTTAATTTAAAATATAAATCATGAATATCAGCCAACCACCTTATTATTATAACCATCAATATATATTATTATTTTTCTAAATTAACAATAATAATACTATGCATTCCAATAATAAAGAAGCAAACATATAATTTAAAAAGGTCTGCCCAATTTTTTTGCAAAAGCACACGATACGATCTAACCCGATTAAAAATAAATTATAACAAGAATGTAAATTATATATTTTTATATAAATACATACAGTCGTATCAACGTAGATTCCGCCCTTCCCCCGAACTGGTGGGAACTTGTGAATATAGTAGCTCGGTCCTTATTGTAGTCTTTGTCGAGGTCATTGCAATATCAGAAAAAAAACAAATCAAAAGCTTTGTTTTAATTTCTTTTTTTTCTGGCCGAGTCGGCGTATTCAGAATTTCAGATAATAAAATATTGTTTTAAGTTATCTATCTACTACTTGGTTGAAAATCTGTACCACCCAATTATAAGCAGCTTCTGCCATTGACGCAGTCCTTTTTTTAAAACATAAATGCCCATTTAGTCTTTCATTTTAATCGATATAGTATTTATATATTGACGGGGTCAGTGCAGACAGACCGGGCAATGCCAAAGCTTTCATAACGGGTTGTGTCTTTCATTTTAATCTCCTAGGGTTTCAAAATGGATTTCAACGCATATCTTTTTGTAGCTTTACTGCTGCTGTTCTTCTTCTCTCATCGTCGATACCTGGCAGTGGAGCAGAACATTCCGTTTTCCTATGCTTATCAAATCTTTGGTATCAATATTACTTTTGAAATTCGTATGTAAAGAAACAAAAAAAATTTAGGTTGTTTTCTTTTACTTTTGGGCGTCTTTATTTTATTACACGGCACTAATTAAAGTTGAAGAATTTATTTTGTTTACAGCTTCAAAAGGCTATGGATCTGTAAAACTATCAGTGCCAGTGCCTTCACCTGCACGAACAGGTACCTATTTATGGTAGACTTGTTCTGTGTTATCGTTTTATGTTGTAGTCTATGTTTGGATTTCCCTAACATTTCAGCGAACCCCGCCCCTCCTCCATCCCCCCCACAACCCCTACGTTTGCGATATTGAATTTCCTACTTGTGAAATTTATATGTAAAGAAGAAATAAAATTTAGGTGTTTTGTTTTCGGTTATCGTTTTCAATTGTAATCTAAATCTGGATTTCTCTAACTTTGCAGCGAGATCCCCACAGCGATAGGGATACAATGGATGTTGTCAAACTAGTTGCTGCATATTGAATGGTGTATCGTTCTGTTGCGCAGGGCAGAGACAGACTAGTGGTGTCAAAACAGTTGCTGCGCATTGAATGCCATATTTTGTCTTAATATTAATTTTTACCATGTTTATCTCTTTATCATATTTACGTTTGGGCAATTTTGCAGTAGTTAATAATCGACTATTTTATCAACACTTCAGTTTTGTTCGTCGAGTTATTTTCCTTTACTTGCAGCGTTTTTTAAAGTGTTTGCAAGTCTTTCATTAACATGATTATTGAATTCCACGGTAGTAGTGAATATGACTACTAATTAGTTTGTGACAGATTCTGGGCCAAACTCTTAAAAGATGTATGTAAAGCCAAACATGGCGCATAATATCACAACAGCAAATTAGGCACAAGAAATAATACTAGAGAGACAAGGATGTGGATCATCCCGAAGAGTGAGAAGTGGTCTAAGGGAGGGCTCACATGTCAATGAATCCAACATCATCCAATTATTAGAGAAGAGAAGAGAACAAAAATAGACTTTAAAATAGAATTGTAACAACAAAGTGCTATTATGCTAAGTTTTATACAAGATTTAAAAAGTTTGATGTGTGATGGCTACATACTATTAGTTTATCTCAGCGTCGTTAACTTATTACAAAAAACAAAAGAATGTATTGGTATACAAATGAAATATATAAAGTGTCAATTAAACTGTAACAATGGTTTGTAATAACTAGTTCAAAACCAATCATTAGTTTGATAGCTTTAGTAGACATTAGTATTGAGTTGCATTGTATGATATTGACATTGTAAGAGCTGTGTGGTATGGCAAAACAGGTGTTAGGACTTGAATTTTTGCATAGGTAAGATAATACTAGAGCCGCACATGTTGTCAAGAATGAACTAAATATTGTGAGTTGAGTGATTACTTTGATACTCCTAGATCAATCACCCCTTTGTTGCCCCTCCTTAAAAAGGCACTGGCCCCCATCGCATATAGTTACTAAAGAGAATGTGGGAACAAATTGGCAACCTAAAATTCTATAAATCTTTTCCTTATTAAGGTAGTTAATAGTATTTGATGATCTAAAAGAGACATCGATCTCTCGTTGACATGTTCATTTCACACTAGTATTAATTACTTGATTTGATTCTATTAGTACAAAAGAAACAACAGTAGAAAGAGGAGGAAAATCTTCTCGAAGAGGGACAAATGCCAATGCTGAAGTCTAATTTGTTAGTGGATCCAATGCCACCCAACTATCAATTCCATCCTTAATAATAAAAGGCATAATAAATCACCCCCTAGGAAAATAGGGAACAATGATACTTCCATCCAGAGCATCATAAGTTGATGAAGCCTACCATGACGGCGTAACAATGGTTTAGCATAAACAAGGGAACTCCAACTAACATGTTAAAGATTATAAGCAAAGAAGCAATTATGACAATAAATCCACAACTACCATCGGTGTAATGGAGGGGAGTTTCATTGTGGGATGTCTACTGAGATTACACTCACAGTGTTTGGATCACTACCCTAGTGATTAAGTAAATCACATAAGTCTTAAACTCTAAAGAAACATGTTCATCTTCTATTTGTATATAAAAATATATAGAGGTGATTAGTGAAAAATGATATAAAATAATCTAACTATTTGATCTAGGGTCCAAAAGGAAACTTGGTAAATAACTTCACTTACCATATTAGATGGGTTGTTTCCAAAATGTATAGTGAATGATAAAGGTCAGAAGATATATCACACTATGTACAATATGGTAAAGGAAAGAACAAACAAGAATAATGGATACCATCTTAGAATTATAAAAACAAAATTATATTATAAAAGGTTCTATACATGATCCAAGACATTGGATGTGTGATGTCTAAATATTCCTAGGCTATCTTTATATAACTAAATTATTACAAAAACTAGAAGATTTTATTAATATTAAAATGAGCGATATGAATTTTCAATTAAAACATTAATATAGTTGGTAACAACTATTTCATAACCAGTAATTAGTCTAATGGCTTGTTGTGACATTACTATTGTGTTGCAATGTAGAGGCATGAGTTATGTCATATATGGAAGATGATGAGTTTGGACTTGCAGTTTTGCACACATGTATTGGAGATGATGTTGAAGATCTTTGAAAATTTTCACATGATGTTATGAAAAATCTTAATAAATCAAGTTGAAGTGATGACTCAGATTTCCCAAGATCAATTACCTCTTTATTTCCCTTCTTTGAATACCAAAAGTTCCCATTGAATGTAGTTGTAGAATAAGTTATTTTAATAAATTGGTTTTATATACAAGTAAATGTGGGATTGGTAGGCATAAATAATATCGACCACAAGTGATGGTTTGAATCCATGTACATCCACATGTAATTCATCTAATATAATGTTCCCTAATGTGGGCAGTCTGATCACTAGTGGGATTTTAACCAAGGCTGATACAATATGAATGCATCCACTTTAATTATTACACCATAATCTATGGAACAAATTGGTAACCAAAAATTTTCTTAACAATTTTCCTTGGTGATGTACTTATCTTTATTTGACCATTTAAAAGAGATGGATAGCTTATTGACATGTTTGTCTAACCCAAGAGTTAAATTATTGATATAATTATGTTAGTGTGTTGTACCCATGGTTAATATTCATTTGATGAAGAGAATTTACAAAATATAACGTGTTTACTAAAAGTGAAATTTAGTGGCACAATAGTACACCATTAAAAACTAGATGATACCTAAGGTAAAATAAAATCTCTTTTTGAATCACCAAACCATTGACCCTAGCTGAGAAATTTTAGATCTGTTTTAAGGTGCTCATTACAACTATTGTTTATTACTAAAATTATTAGGCTCCTTCCAATGCATTTTATGAAAATCTAGAAAATATCCTCAGAGACATTCTATGGGAAAATTCTAAAGGGAACCACAGTTTCCACTGAGTCTCTTGGGCTATATTTTTCACCCTTAAGAAGCAAGTGGGCTTGGGCTCATTGATATTAAGATTCAATGGATTAATCTTGGTGTTAAGTGGATCACTAGAAGCTTGGAAGGGGATGAGGTCTGAAAGATCTTAATGAGGCACTGCATCACTCAACACTGACCATTTGGTGTAGAAGCCTATCAAGGGATTGGTTTTCATAGTGTTCTCATCATTCCTATACCAACTAAGATAAGGTAAAATTTATCATGTACATAATTTCAGAGGTCTATGATAAACTCAAACCTCTCTTAATCTTGGTAAGGGAAGGATTTAAATATGGTATTTATCTTTATTGTCAATCCTTGTGGTGGTCTCTTATGTTGAAATTCCTCAATGTCCCCTTTAAAATGATCATGGGAGTCAAAATCCCAAGGTTGTTTTAAACAAGTATTCACATTATTAGATACCTCTTATATAAGGTTATTTAGGATTTGATTCCTTGGAATATGGTTAATTCTAAATTCAATCTAAATAAGGAATATTTTGAATCCATTTATGAGTTGTAGAGTTCCATATCTGAAATGTACTTATGCAAAATTGGAGTTTCCTCTCTCACACTATGGTGGAGAGATTGGTCTTAGATAATAGCTATGTCATTATATAAATTCTCCCCTAGTGTGGGTTATGTCATTCTACCATATTGATACTAATGCTATCAATCATCATTGGCATTTCAAATCACTACATCATGTGTAGGTTTAAAAATTTGATAATATCTAGGTAGCTTGTATGGATCCCATAATATCCCATTTCCTTTGGCATGTTATTTACCAATGCTTTCCTATGGGATATATGATTAAACACATGGAAGTTTTGAATACCACTTTTTCATCCTATCACCTCCTAAAATCCATTAAGCACCTCTTTTGGATTTTCCCTAATGCGTACTATGACTGGAGATGGGCTCACACCCTTTACAAACCCTTCAAGCTTAAAATGTTCAATTGAAATATGGATCTCTTGGGGGAGTCCTCCATAATTCATGCAATAAGATTTTATGTACTCAAAGTTTGTTTCAAATTTAAAAATCTATAAATAAAGTGTTGGCCCTAAAGTTTGGCTATGTATTGTCCATTATAGCATGGAACTAGCATGACATGGAAGGACCATGGTGTATAAGGACCATGATGTGGAAATTGATAGGCATATAAGAACCATGGCATATAACCTACAAGGTGAAATAAGACAACATAATGGAAGGACAAGTGCGAGAGGACCTAGTGGAAGAATATTTAGTCACCAGGAACCTGAGGACTTATGACTCAGAACTGGAGTAGAAGACTAGGGGAGCACATGGGAAGTGGGATAAGTTAAAGGAATGATTCATATGGGACACCTAGATCTTATTGATAGTAATTTTTTTCCCTACCCACAAGGAAAGGAGCACATGATAATAAGGATCTAGCATGGAATGTAGATATAAGGGCCACAAAGGCCCAAATCCTAAGGAGGAGATTTTGTTGAATGCCATGATTCCCAATATATTGGGAGTTTAATGGGTAACCAATTGAGAAATTAATAATTTTAAACATTTGGTCAAGGATAAACAAGTATAAATACCCCTACTATAAAGGACTGCAGGGATGATGATGGATGGATGTATTATTAATTTTGATGCTTAAGATTAGTATATGAAGTTTTAGGTTTTTTCAAACTTCATGTGTTTATGATGAATGGTGTTGTGTGAATGAGTTATCATGAATTTATGCACATATTTTATTTTCTAATAAGTCACTATAAAACTACTATATTTCTAATTTGTGTACTTATGGTAGTAGAACTTATAACTCCAAGGATTGTAATAGTCTATCTTTGCATTTATGGAATATCTAATTGAATACATGTTTGACATAAAGAATATAATTAATCATTACTATGAAATATAAACCTATGACAACTGATCTTAATTTTTGTGATTTGGGTGAGAGCACAAGACCTCAATCCTGCATGAAAGGGCCAGTGCACTAGATCATTAGGCTAGACTTTAGAGATAACATTATTTTTACAATAGAAAACCCCAAAAGTTTGGTTTCATTTCCATGACTCATAGCATTTTATACTAAATCATGGAAAAATTTTAAATGCATTACTCTTATTAATATAGAAAAATGGATTATTAGTGTTGAAGATAAAATTGCAGTTCCGTACCTTGAACTAAGAATTTCATCCTAGTAGTGGGTAGAGAAGAATATCTATAGCAAATTGTATGAAACCTTCTTTTCTGATATCCTCCTTCACTTACATTATTATCTCTCTACATATGCTTAAGGATAATCCCAAAACCTTTGGAGAAGGTAACCTTGGACAATAGAGCGATAAGGAGCTTTAACCTGACTTAGAAATCCGTGCATTAGAGGTGTTAACATTTGTTGAAAGGGAGTTTTAAATAACTACATTATAGAGGATGTTCTAACAACCTATTCATGTCTTAAATAATCCAAGTTCCAGTTCCTTCCAAAATTCGATGGTCATTACATTAGACATTTTACCTTATAAATTTAGAAGTTATTTATTGATTTTAGACTTCAGATTATGCCAATGGAGAGATAAATCTTTCTATGCATGACATACATAATTGATAAGGGAGTGGGAATGAGTTGTTAAAATATTATAGGTTTAGAATGGTAGCCAATCAATAGGAATTGAAAAAGTGGAAGTATGAGGAAGCTCAACAAAGGATTATGACAATCAATGGTATGGAAAGAGACTAGGAGAACCCATGAAGTGCTATTAGGATCCATAGGGAAGTAGAGACACACAAAGAGGACCCCACTAAATTTGTATCCATTCCCAATTCCTCTACTATCATACTAAGGAGAAACTAGCTAGATAGTGGTAACCAAAGAACTAAGTCTTAGCCAACCAAGCTCTATAACCATACTGTTTGTTCATGTTCTTGAATTAGATGAAGTACATATACATAATTAGGACATAAACAATGTGAAATTTGAGACTGAGCCAATAAATGATACTAACACTCAGCCATTTGTCATATATATAGACATAATAATTTTCCCCCCTTCAAAGGAATTACAAGGCATAATTAGAGATGTTTGGAGGGCCTGACCCATAAAGTGGATAGGGAATAGGCATAAGTTTGGTTAATGACCTACCTATCACACCCCATGTCATGAGCATTGTTAGTGGAGTGTTGGAGGTGGACTAAGTAGAGGCACAAGAGAAGGTAACATACTTCCCCATCAAGAGATAGGGGCTAAAGGCTCACAATAACCACCAGTTCAAGAACCTAAGCCAACAATGATGTATTATGAAATGACACTTCAATTACCAAAATATTGAATCATGGAGAATTCAGCTAAGTGTACCCACAAATGTGAACTTATTTAGAGATCACATAGCATCACTTCTTATAAGAGAAAGGCCACATAGTTTGTAATTATGTTATTAGATCACATGATTAAAAGGTATAGGATGATTGTAATTCAACAAGATGTGCTTGAATTTGATCAACATAAAGAAGCCTTCCATTAGGAGTTTGACATTCCAAAATTTGAATAACAAATCATAGTCATACTAAAGGACATAAAGTAGGGACTTACTGAGAGTATGCAAGAGTATGACATAGGGTTTAAGATGTTGTCTAAACTATCATTTATGATTAACACTAATTAGCATGCAAAATGGTTTGTGGGAGGAGTTTCACTAATTTTTTCACAAACCTTTTCTCATAAAACTTTAAATAACCCACAGAAAGACTTGGAAGCTGATATCTATGTTGAAGCAATAAGAAGTGTCAATACTAAGATCAGCCCATTTATGGAATCTTAGATAGCTTCATTGAATTTTCATCTTGAGATGTTAATAGCCAATAGTGTACATGATACATGTTGCAGTGTTTGGTGTACTGACTACAAATCTAAAGGGCATACATAGAGTGACTACTTGCATAAGAACATTCATGTAGTACTTAAATAGATGTGTGAAATATATCATGAAGAACATGATGTATGTTATTTCCTACTTATGTAGTGAATAAAGGTATATAAATATTAAAATATCTATGATTCATATATTCATGACACTAATAACTACCATTTGATTAGTAACATTCATGAAGCACAAGTGCATGACACATGTCAAACCTCAATACCAACTAATTAAGACAATGGTGGTTACCATGGCTGAGGTAGAGGATGAGGATGAGGAATTATTCACTTCCCAACCAAGATATGTTAAAATTTTAAATACTAAGACAACTATCAGAGATATTATCTAGAATACCCTACATGTGATTATTGTAAGAAGAACCACCTATCGGAGTAGTGTCTTGACTTTTATGTAGCTATCACTAAGGAGAAAAATGAAAAGGTTGCTAGCATGATATGAATTTAAAAACCATATTGGCATGTGTGTTAAGTCAACCCAAATTTTCAACAAGTGAATATTACAACATGAAATGGATAGTCTCAATCTATCTCTAATCTTATGTAGAAAGTGCAATGAAAAGAACCATGAGCAAGAAAGTATTTAGATGCCTAGTAATAGAAAGATGTCATCCAAAACATAATGACATTGGTAAAATAACTACAAGGAGATAATTAATTCATTAAATACAAATAAACACATCATCATGATATAGTGAAATGGGTAGTTGAACTACAAAATGTATCACATGATGACTTCTAGGAACTGTGCAAGTACATGCTATATGAAGACATTGTCCTATAGCTAAGCACTTGGATTAAGAATCAATTAAAAAACACTCATTATTCTCAAACCCAAGACACTTAACAAAACAAGGATAATTTCTTAAATCATACTCAGAGGAAAGACATTCTTATTTCCTCTACTCCTCTATAAGATAGATAAAATTCAATGTTGCTATAGATGGATGGGTAATCTGAGACATCCTAGTTGACATCACCATGGAATTAAATGTCCTTACCCAATATGCCTAGATAAATATCACCATTATAGTGTTAAAACCTTCACCTCATGTCTTTGTTATGATAAATAGGACTCACATGCTACTAATTGAGTTCCTCAAGAACATAAAAGTTGACATACTTAAAGTACCCTTCAAGGTGGATTTTGAGTTTCTAGAATTGGATGAAGTTGATGATTACCCCAATTTACTTGGAAGAACTTTGTGTTATCATAATAATAAAGACTTAAGTTTCAATAGATATTACATCAGTTTTGAAAACACTAATCAATGCATTATTATTCAACTAGATCATGTATAAGGACCCCCTTATATAGAGCCTATCAATGTCGATGAAGATATAAACCATATATATAATGTTACTACAAGGAATAATGAGATAAGATATCATAATAAAAATGTAATTATCATATGGTGAAACAATTATTCCCTCTCTAACACTACAATCAATGCTTGTGATTATTGGGTACATAGTAATTATGACCTCACTAGACATGTGTGTATTTTAAGTTGGGAGTCTATTCCATACTAGTTTTATAAACATCACCAATTTATGTGTCTTCTCATTGATAAATTAATGAGGTGAAAAATCATAGAGGTACTACTCTAAAATCTCAATAGGGCTCCATGGTTCCATTGACAAATGGAGGTATGTGACTTCATACAGTGACTTGAAGAATTCTATCACTCTAAAAGCAATCAAATGAGGTCATTAGTTCATCTTTGATATGTAACCACTAAAATATGGTGGAGAAACCTTAATTAATGAATAATTTATTATAATTAAAAAAAAAAAACCTTAAATCATCAATTTCACCATTACAATAAAGTCAAGGAATCAATCAGTTACAGTCGAATACAAGAATCAGAACCTCACATTGAATCTTAGGAGACATTGTGGAGAGATGAAGGGACATACTTGAAAAAATACTTATGGGTGCATGAATTATATAATAATATACTCACATGGTCATGGACATTCTATGTTCATGAATAATGACACATGGGAACCCAATTTTGGCATATCTTAAAGGAAAACATGTAATTAGCCATATCTTATTCTTCTCCAAGTATAGATTTACACCTCACCCTCTAAGTTATATGCAATGAAATTGTTGGTGATCCATGTCATATCAAAGACCACCTAAATAATATCCATCATGTTCCTAAACAACCTATATATATATTTAATGAGTCATCAACATAGTTTTCCATGCTAGAACTAGTCCTTGATCAAGACTGGTGCAAAAAAATATGTCTAGGTAAATAGAAGTTAGTGTTTCACATGGAAGAAGGTGAAGGATATAAAAAACATGATACTTTGTCAACCCATTTATATTTCCCTAAAATATATGGCACAAGATATTTTCATTATATCGACACCAATCTATACAACCCTTACAATGGACCCATTCAACAAGAACCAAAGATGGCTACGGTAGGAATTTACTAGACTAAAATGGATATTTCAAAGATATTTTATTTTTTAAAGGAATATTAGGATGTGTTTCCAAGGAATTACATTAAAATTAAGGTAGTCTACCCATCCTTAGGAAATATTGATATTAAGTTGATTGACGACACTCAACTAGTTAGAAAACATCCATATATAATGAATCCCAATTTATGAGCATGTGTTAAAAAGTAAATCAACAATATGCTACATGTTGGAGTAATCACACCTATTCATGAATTTGAATAGGTTAGTCCAATGGTGATTAGTATCAATAAATATGGATGCATCTATATTTACATGGACTATCGAATAATTAATGCATCCTGTGTCACTAAGCCTTTCCCAATGGTTTTCATGGAGGAAATACTTGAATGTGTTGCTAGAAGTAAAATATATACCTCCACTAATAGCTTCTTAGGATACCATCAGGTTAAAATAAATTAAGAATACCAACCAAAGATAACTTTTTCTACCAAATGGGGATCTTTTGTATATATTATCATGCCCTTTGGATTTAAGAATGCCTCGATTGTATTCTCACATGTCGTTGTTGAAGCCAAATCCTATCGATGTAATCCATATGTTTTTTCAAGTTTGCTTGGATGATTGGACAATTTATGGTTTGATTAAGTACCATTGTTCTAACCTATGGCTTATGCTTGAGCATTATCAAGTTTTGCACATATATATAAACTTGAAGAAGTGTCTATTTACTACACCATTTAGTGTTATATTAGGAAATATTATATGTAAATGACTTATAGTAGACTTGGTAAAGGTGTTTGTTATTCTTCACCTCCCATCATCTACTACTCAGCTTGAGGTATACACCTTTATGGGACATAACAATTACTATATAAATTTCATCCGTAGATATATAAATACTATTGTTCCCTTGGAGGAACTTTTAAAGCATAATTAATAGTCCATATGGATGACTTCTTGCAAAGAAGATTTTAAAATACAAAACTACAAACTAGTCACTAATATTCTCCAATTTCTTGATTGGATAGAACCATTCCATGTCCATGTTGATGCATCTATAATGACCATTGGTGCAATCCTTACACAACCAAGTGAAAGACACTTGGATCATCCAATCTACTTAGCCAGTAGAAATCTCACTTCAGCTACAAAGAACTATACCACTATGGAACACAAAGCACAGTCAATGGTCTATGCTTTGAAAAAGTTTTGAAAATACTTATTGGCCACTCCTTTTATTTTCTATATATATAATGATTATTTATATTACATTGTTAAAAAACCTATAATACATGGATTGATCTTTCATTAGAGAGTGTTGTTCTAGGAGTTCTAATTTTCCATCATGGTGAAACCTATGAAAGCCAATTGTTGACATGACCACTTCTCTTAAATTGACTCTAGAGAACCCCCATACACTATTAAAAATGAGTTAGCTGATCCCTAAATATTAATTATGACCCATATACTTAAGGAAATTGAGTATATTTATTCTTTTTTGACCACTAATTTAGTGCTTGAATATCTCACTCCCTAGGCAAAGAAGCAACTCATAGACTGTGTTTCACCATTTTAACTCATAGGAAGAGATTTTTACAAACTTGGTCATGACAAGATTATTCAGTGTTTTTTTATGCAACATGAGTGCCTTGAGGTAAATTTTAAAGTTTATGAAGGAATTTTGAGAGGACACTATGCTGGAGCGGTTACTATGCTTAAGGTTCTATTGACCAGATTATGGTGGCCTACGCTCTTTAAAGATGATAAAGTTTATGTTAGGTAGTGTGATATATGTCAGCATATGTGAAAACCTAACTCTAAATATTCCATGCCTTTATACCAAATACCTTATTAGGAAACATTTGAGAAATGGGCCATCGATTTTGTCAGCCCCATCACTCTAGCTAGATAATTAACAGGATCTCAATACTTCATTTCAGCAACTAACTACCTTATGCATTGGGATAAAACAATGCCAACAAAATATTGTACTACTACCACTATTACATGTTTCATCTATGATAATATTATAATTAGGTTTGGATGCCCACTAAGTTTCACTAGTGATCATGGTACCCAGTTACTAAATGAGAAAATTCATATCTTACTGAATGAGTTCATGATTACAAACCACAAAATGATGTTATATGATCCTCAAGCTAATAAAAATACCAAGGCATTCAATAAAATCCTAAGCACCACTTTGAAAAAGATTTGTGATATTAGCTAAACTGATTAGGATGATATGATGTTTGTGGTATTATGGGATTAACAAATAACCTATAAGCACCTAAATAAAATCATGCCCTTCAATTTGATGTCTGGTAAGGAGGAAGTTCTCTTGGATTTATTTTTGGCACCATCTCTAGGTATAGCTTATGTAGGAAAATTGGATGAGGTACCATCCTTGAAATCACACTTAGATGTTTTGTTACAATTGGATAAATCATGTTTCCTCACTCATTAGATTCAAGATGTAGACAAATGGAAAAAAAAGGCATGACATGACCAACACTTAAATCCCAAATTATTTACTTCGGGCATGAAATTACTACTATATGACTCAAAGTTTACGTGCCATCTTGGAAAACTTTGGATTCACTAGGATAGTCTTTCTATCATTTAGAGCATTCAACCTATCGGAGCATGTCAATTATAAAGGTTTGATGGCTAGTTCATTCTTGGGCATTATAATGGAAGCTGGCTCTGATATTATTTCACTTCTAAATAGTTTTAGTATTGTAATCAATAAGACTTATGCTACCAGTTTATTTTTAATAAAAATTTTGCCTCTATTGTGCACAAATTTTTTATTAATGTAATTTTTTTAATGTTTTATTTTTCATTTCATAGAGGACAATGACTCATTTTTTTAGTTTGGGGTAAGAGTTTGAAATTCTTGATACACAAGTACACTAATTACCTAGACGTGCGTGTTACAGAGGTACACAAGGGACCTTGATGTGAAAGGAATTTAGGGTATGTAATCATGTAATAATGTTATAGTTATTTAAGGATTAAAAGGGTGGAGTGTACTCACCTTATGTTTGAGAACTCAAAAAGGGACAACTATGTTCCACCCTATGAGAAATGTAGGACACAACTATCCTCTACTTTAGTAAGGTGAAATATGGGATGTGCCTTTAATGTTGAAAGAATAGTTATGGTAAGAGAAGTGGCAATGGCATGACATGACAATACCTTTAAATGCATTAATTTTAAAAAGTAAAGATTAAAGCATGATATCCATTAAGGATATACATTAATGATATGAAATGATGGTTAGAAGAAAGGTATTAATGAAGGTGAACACCCCTTTTGAGAATATAAATATATAGATTAAACTCTTTTTACATTTTAACTTTACAACCATCCAAGATTAATAGAGCTGAAAAAAATTGAATATAAAAAAAAATCAAATCAAATCAAAAGATGGGCAAAGTGAATTCATTCCTATAATAACCTAGAGAGGCATTACAAATTTTTAGACAAGTATTACAAGTTTGGTTAAATGAAAGAAACATAATTGTAGTTTTAAATTTTACAGGTTACATAATGTAGAAGTTTACCATTAGAGGAAAATCAAGCTCAAAAACATGAAGCAATCTACTGCAACCACATATTCATTTAGTAACATTGGATGGTTGTACATCAACCTCTAGGTGCCTTAAAGGGTGATGTAGCCTAATAAAAAAGCCCAAAGAATTGAACCACTACCTATGGTACCTAACGAAGAAGAGGTGCATGAAGTGGACATGGTTCTTATTATGGATGAATATCTAGAAGAAAATGTTTAGTGACTGTAGGAAAAAGAAATAAACATGACATGAAAATAAAAAAAGGCTCAATCATCCCCTATAAATAAGACTCCATCATCCCCTTCCCCATCTTGATTAATCGAAGAAATTTGGTATCCACAATCAATGTTACTTGTAGATAATTAGGTCTCCAAGGTTTTGACTTGTAAAAACTTTGACTATAATCATTGGCAAGCTATAAATAAGGTTGAACACTAGAATGACTACTTGGTTGAGTAATAGTACAGTAAGAACTAAGTGGTGTTCTGTTATAAGATATTCAACTAGCTTGATGTCGTAGGGTTGTCTTAGCTCTTAGATTTACCATACTTTAAAAAAATCATGAAGGTAGTTTAGTTCCATCTCTCATGCTTCTATGAGGACTACATTTACTCTATCAATTACATTATGAAGATCATGCCCAAGATAATAATAAAGGTCACATGATTTCAATACTTAGGGTTGAGTGTGGTTTATGACTTGGTAGACACTAAGGAGATCTAAAATATCACAATGGAGCTCATGTACTACAAGTAGGGCTATACCATGCACAATAAGAAACTACAAGATATGAACACCTAGGTTTTAATTTAGATCATTAAGATCAAGATTGGTGGGAAAAATTGATGGAAAGAGGTCGACATGGAACTCCTCCATATTACCCATGAAGTCACTCAAGGATTAGAATATAACATGGCTATGTATTTTACCCAGAATATCATTGAAGATGCATAGAAGACCCACCATATGCCTAAGTATAGGTTCCTATTGAGGTTATTATCTTTCTTAATATTTTAAGATGAAATTCACATGATGGATTATATCTTGGGAGTGCTGAAATGGGTATACCTTCCCAAGTACCAGTCCCATGTTGAATGCTAGAAGGCATTCACATGCCCTCAACACATCACCCTCTCATAAAAAATAAATATGAGGTATTGGTTTGATGGGATTAATTTGGTGTTCAAGAATTAGTGGAACATATCGAAGGACTTTCCCCCTTTGGATATAGAGCAAGCACAATTTGTCATGGAACAACACTTCTCACTTTCACATATAAAAATGAACCCTTTCAGAGATCTATTTTCATGGATGAAGTTACCATATGACTTCTTGGTATGTTACTTCATAGACTCTATAAATTAGATATACAACACATAGCCTATTATAATGTAAGCTACAAATATTGATATGGAGATTCAAACTCTCTAAATGATGTTCATTTATCTAGGCAAGAATGTCTACCACAAGAAGAAGGAGATAGATTTGATGTATATAAAGGTAAAACATATAATTTTGGGTGAATAAGTGCACCACTTATTCTATGTGTTATGTCCCCAAAAGTATCCCTAGGCTAGAGACCATAAGAAAATATCCCAAAGGAAACCCCATTAAAAATAAGTAGGCAGACCTTGGTGCCTTCACAAGTGGACAACATACTACACATATGTATTAGAACACTACCTAGACCCCTCAACTAGGCATTACATCTTTGCACCCATCTCTACCTCATAGATATCCATTTATACAACACTATTTTTCCATCTCTGTGTCACCTTTATCCATATTCATTGTTCCCTTCCCCACTGCATCCATTTTCATTGTACCATTCTTTACCCCATCCTTCTCCACCTAATACTACACCACTAATATCCCCTCCACCTCCACCTTCTCCCCTTAATGTTACTCACCAAACATATCCTCTAAAATAATCTACTTCAATATATTCCCAATAGTAGACCACTAAGCAAGCACCCAAATAGGACATTCCTAAAGTTTAGGCTCATAGGTTAGATTCTGAATCTGAGAAGACACCCCCAATAGTGTAAGAAGATAAAAGCACATCCCATGACTTGTTGTTTGATGTTGAACCAATCTATGGAAAAGAGGACGGTGAGGAAGAAAATAAATAAAGGGACATTGGTAGAACTTCAATGGCAATTGATGAAGATGCCACCTTAGAGGGTGACCCTAGTAAGTGGAAGGAATTGACCATATCCATATAAGAGCCTGATGTTGATGCAACTACCAATCTGCATGAGCCTTATCATTTTGGCATCCTTGACAATATTTTCTATCTATAGCCACACCTCATTATATGAGATGTAACTTTGGAAATAAGGAAATTAGTGTGATTCTTCTTGGACGTGTATAATGAGGATAGATAATTTGAGCTCCCTTGAGATAGCTTCTCATTTGGACCAAATGCTCATGTTTTACCTAGGCCACTATGGGTGGATCCTCAAAAGATCCCCCCTTCAAATGACCATGGAATTTTTTAAGATTTCCATGGAGGTCACATTCTATAACATTTTACATGACATTCATGTATGCATGATCGAGAAAAAACATACCCAAATTATGGATATATATAATAAAGAGGTTCTAGATAAACAAGTACTCACCAAGGAAGTGGCCACTTTGAAGCAACAAATCCAAGAGGCCAAAGAGGTAAAAGTGAAATATTTGAACCTATGTAAAAGAATTTTGTAATAGGAATTGGAATTATAAGATGACATATCTCTTTATGTGGATTCCCTATGCAAGATAGAGACCTTGTTGAACCTTTTACTGAAGCAATGCAAGGAGAAACCTATACCAAAAGATGAGGCACTAGAGATAATAGAATAATTCAACATGATAATAGAAGTCTGTAGACATGCCCTAGAAAGGGTTGGGGAAGTCATCCCTACTTTGGATGGAATTTTTGAGAGGCTGGTACACCTAAATAAAATCTTAGAGGCTAGGTTCAAAGATAAACAAGCCTAGAGGTAGAAACTAATTGATGTTGCACTCTTAATAAGGGATTGTGTTGAGCACACTAATGCATTAAAAGATGTGGAGATGATGGAAGAAGACATCAACAATCATCATCAATAATTAAATGTGAGTTTTAATTCCCTCTAAGGATAAGTTATTAGGTAAGTATCAGCACTTGAATACATATAGAAGGATGCTACCACAACCCTAGATGAACTAGTTAAGAAGGCCAATGATATCTTTAACCAACCCAAGGAGATGAAGAAATAAAAAGGGGCCTTAGAATGAATAATTGCCAAGGTGCTTGAGGCATCATTGTATTAGGAAAATATAAATAAGGATATCAATTAGATAGGACCAAAGTTTTTTATAGAAGCCACTAGTGTGACTTAGTTTAGGACATACTAAGAGCATAGTACGGGGTGATGTTAAACCCAAATTTTGGATAAGTATTATCCATTTTGGCACATAACAGACACATTGTAAAAGTCCCATGGTGTAGAAGGACCATGATGTAGAAAGACTATGGTGTGGAACTTGATAGGAATAGAAGCATCCTAACATAGAACCTAGAGGGAAAAAGATGACAATGACATGGAAGGACTAGTGAAGTAGGACCTTTTAAAATAATAATTATTCATGAGGAACCCAAGGACATAGGACTAGAACTGAAGTGGAAGACTAGGGGAGTACATGAGAAGTGAGAACAATTGAATTAACAATTTTTATAGGATACCCAAACCTTATTCAGAGGATGTTTTGCATCATTCCATAGGGAAAGGAACACATGGTAGCAAGGATATAACATAGAGCATGGATAAAAGCGGCACAAAGGCTTAGATACTTAAAGAGGAAAGTTTGTTGAGTTACACAAGTCATAGTCTATTGGGATTTTGTTAGATAATTACTCAGTTCATTAATGCTTATAAACACTTATTCAGGGATAAAAAATTATAAATACACCTATTATAAATGACTATGAGGATGATGATGGGTAAACGTATCACTGATTTTGATGCTTAAGCTTAGTATATGAAGTTTTAGCTTTTATCAAGCTTTTTGTGTTCATGATTAATGGTGTCATATGAGTGAGTTAGCATGAATTTTAGTACATCTTTTCTTTTATAATAAGTTACTCTAAAAATATAATATTACAAATCTATGTAATTATGTGATCAAAAATTGGATTCTAATAATCATTCCAATTTAGAGTTTTAGTGGCAGCACACTATAAAGCTCTTTGAGAGCTTTCCAGTACATTTTTTAGAATGTAAATCTGAGTTTGGGAGCTCTTATTATGGCCATTTAAAGATGGTTAAAAAATGTCACGAGATTACTTGAAGCAATACAACATGTGGCACGTGTTTCGATGTCATTTCAACATTTAGCATGAGGACCTATCGAAGGTCAAGACTTAGTAGATTGAAAGGTTTCTAAAAAAATGGTTCGATGATTATGCCACATCACTATAGTGACTCATCTTGCCATGTCACATTTTTATGTCAAGTGGAGTTAAGTGACTAAGCTCATGAGATAAGATCATTGATTGAGCCATATGGTGAGCTCAAAGGATAGTTCAATATATGAAGCCCAAGTAAGGTGGAAAGCCCAAGGGAGATCGATTCAAGGGGGATGGATAGAGCTCTTTATCAAGTCACGAGGTCTTATGATGGGTCTTGTGGTGAGCCCTCGAAAGAAAGACCAAGCCCAATCCCAAGCAAGAGGCCTCTTAGGTGGCTAAAGCCACGTGATAAGTGGGTGTTCAAAGGATTTTTAAATCCTTTTTCTATTCCTAAATCAATGCATGTGGGATAAACCCATAGTGTAAATGGCATTTAAAGGATTTTTAAATCCTTATTTAAATTCTTTCGACCCACACATGTGGGATAATGCAAGATATTCTATGGAGATGCCTAAACCCATGGAATTCAACCCCTCACCTTTTGGAAAAAAGATTAGAGGCTTATCCAGTAAGCCAAGGGTTTTGAATTGACTATAAAGTCATGAATTTCTATTTGAATTGTAATTAGTTTTTTACTCAATTTTTATTTTTAATAGGCTGAGACTTTGTAAAAGTTGTGGTAAGCTTATGTTAATGGATTTTTATCCATCCTATAGCTATAATACACAGTCTTAATACTCGTTTTAGCCAAATTACATATTGGAGGAGTATTTTTCAAATCTTAGAGGATATTTTTAGGACTTTTGGAGAAACTTTGCAGGTGTTTATGAAGACTCATAGAATTTGAAGGTGCCAAGCTTGAATCAGTCAAAGTGAAGGTGAATTTTTGCATTGAGTAATTAGCTTAAAAGAAAGTTGTTTATCATTTCCAAGTGTTTGAAGTGCCCTGAATGAAAACGGTCCACTCCTATGGTAAACATGGAGATGTAGGTGTTAATTATTGAGCTGAACTCCATTATCACATTTTGTGTTTTGGTATTTGTCATTTTATGCATGTTTTTATTTCAATTTGCTGATTTAATTTTAATTAATAAATGAACTCATGCAAGTAATTCAAATTTTGACAATTATAACACAACATTATTAAATATGGTTAAATGGTGAATGAAAGTACAAGTCACAGATAATTTCAATCCATTTTTGAAAAACCATGTTTTCTGCTAACTCCTATCATTTTTACAAGTTTAGTTGAAATTTTCAAGAATTTAAATGATTAGTAAAAACAGTTATAAAAATATCCAGATAAACTTTTTGCACTACAATTTAAATGTAGAGTTTACAGATCAAGTTGGTATCAGAGCAGTTAGAATGAAGGGTTTGCTTCTAGTTGTGTGTTGACAGTTGCTTCCAGAATAGTTGGATTATTGGTTTGCATATTGATTATTATTTTAGTGTGCAGTGTGGAATTAGGTGTTTGTAAGAAATTATGGGCAATTTGTCACATATTGAGGCCATCAAAGATGAAAATTCAATCTTGAGATGCCAAAAATTTGCACTTGAATTGCAAGTGGAAAATTTAAAGTTGGAGTTCGAATCCAATAATGAGCTCTTGATTAGATTGCAATGTGGTGAGTGTGAAAAGGTAAAGCCTTCTACTTTAGATGTAGAAACTATGACTGATTACACTGTATGTTTTTCATAGCAAGAATCTTCATCTTCTTTTACCATTTTAGATTCAGATTCTAATAATATTGTTTTTGGTGTTTTTGAAAGATACGCTAAGGGCATAAGATATAATTTTTTGTTTAAAATGGGATATAATGGAGGAGGACTGATAGAGATATCCAAGGTATATCTAACCTAATTTAGGTTGAGCATATACCTCTTCATGTAGGTTTGGGTTATACTAGTGTGCAGGTGGATGATAAAGAAGTTTCTTCCATGGCTAAAGGAAGACGAGCTTCCAATAGTGAAGGTTCTAGGCCACTAGTTCAAAGGTGTAAAGGTAAAAGAGGTATTAAGATTCCACCTCCTGATTCTTACACTAAATCCTCTTATCTAATTGATACTTTTAAGAAGTTTGGATATAATGTAAAGAAGATAATGCAATCATTTCCATGCACTTTTTGTGGGATGAATAACCATAGTGCTAAGACTTGTTGGAAATGAAAAGCTTTGTTTAAGCAGATTGCATGTTTGAAAGACCATTCTCATGTTAATTTAGGAATTGGAAAAAGGGGACCGTCACCTAAGAAGGATGTTTGTACTCATTTTAAAGTGAGTCAACATAGGATTGATAGATGTTTTAAGCTTCAATCATCTTCACATTCAAGTAATGTTAAAACTAAGATGATTTACAAACCTCTCACTAAGGTTAATGAAGTTAATTCAATCCATAATGTAGTTGACAATACAAACTAGGATAAGGTAAAACCTACAATGAAAAATCCATTTAAGAGGTTAAGTCAACAATGCTTTCAATTACATACAGCAGAGCCCAAATTGATAAATTATGCAATTAAAAATGAATCCATAGAGAAAATCAATTTCACTAGGAAGAAAGAATTGGTTAAGTGGACTATCACTACATTATTATTGCAAATCATGGTAAGAATACACCTAAAGGAATGAACAAGCTTTGAAAGATGTAGATTAGAGTTAGTGGGAACACATCAAGATAGGATTACCATATAAAGTTTTTAAATTCTCACTTTTTGATAACTCTAAGTTTTTGATCTCCAGAATATACTATATGGGTAGTCTAATAATGGATAAGACATTAACTCATTTGAAATAGTTGCAGATATAGGAGAGTGATGTTGTGAGTTGTTTCCTTATAGTATTTGACAGTTAGACTACTATTTTGAATGTATTTATTTTGGCATAGAGATGTTTAGATGCATTTTTTAAGACCCTTTGGGCATGTTTAGATGTTAGGCATCATACACTTTTGGTTGTTTGCATTTGCTTATCATATAAGTCCCATACTATGGAATTGTACTGCAGCATGTCCACAACATTTATTATATGTTGTTAGCATTAAAAACTTGTCTTGCAGTTACATTTGGACTTGTATCAATTTTTGTTAATTCACCGCTTTACAGAATGTGACATTTGGGCACGTAGTTTGATATGTTGTAATCACTTTTGTAATTGTAGATTCACTTACTCATGCCTTTGGATTAGGCATTATTACAATTTCATTATGAATCATTTTAATGGAATTGTTTATATCTCTTGCTATGATTAGGTTCTATTTTCATGGATGTAGTATACTAGTATGTAGTTTTATGGGATATTAGACTTTTGTAGACCAAAAGCCTTCCATTGGGGAGGAGTGATTAGAAATTGGGTTATTATAATGGTTCCAATTAAGATTTTCAGTGGTGGCCCACTATAGATATCTTTGAGAGCTTTTTGGCACATTTTTTGGAATGTAAATCTGAGTTCAGGAGCTCTTGTTATGGCCATTTGAAGACGGTCAAAAAGTATTGTGAGATTGTTTGAAGCAATGCCACATGTGGCATGTGTTTCAATGTTGTTTCGATGTTTTCCATGAGGACCTATCAAAGGGCAACACTTGGTAGATTTAAACATTTGAAAAAAAAATGGTTCAATGATTATGCCATGTCATCAACATGCCACGTCACTATAGTGACTCATCCTGCCATGTCATATTTTTATGCCAAGTGGAGTTAAGTGACTGAGCTCATAAGATAAGCTCATTGATTTAGCCATATGGTGAGTTTGAAGGACATTTTAAGCTATAAATCTGGAGAAATGTGGCAAGCTTGAGGGAGATCAGTTCAAGGGAGCTAGATATATCTCTTTATCGAGTCACGGGGTCTTATGGTAGATCTAATAGCAAGCCCTAAAAGGAAAGACAAAGCCCAAGTTTGAGAAAAAGGCCTCTTAGGTGGTTGAAGCCACATGACAAGTGGGTGATCAAAGGATTTTTAAAGCCTTGTTCTATTCCTAAATTGATGCATGTGGGATAATCCCATGGTGTAAATGGCACTCGAAGGCTTTTTAAATCCTTGTTTAAATCCTTTCAACCCACACATGTGGGATAATGCAAGATATTCCATGGAGATGCCTAAAACTATGGAATTGAACCCCTCACCTTGTGGAAAAAAGATTAGAGGCTTAGCCAGTAAACCATGGGTTTCAAATTGACTATAAAGTCCTAAGTTTTTATTTGAAAGGTAATCAAATTTTTACTATGTTTTTATTTTTAATAGGCTAAGACTTTGTAAAAGCTATAGTAAGCTTATGTTAATGGATTTTTATCCATCCTCTAGCCACAATACATAGTCTTAATACTATGTTTATCCAATTTACATATTGGAGGAGTATTTTTCAAACCTTAGAGGAGATTTTTAAGACTTTTCGAGTGACTTTATAGGTGTTTTGTTGGAAATATTGTCATTGATGTGAAAGGTCTAGCATTATTGGTGATAAAGGCCCCATTGAATTTAATCTTAGTTATCTTGGCTAATGTGAGTTAATATTTATTTAATATTAATTAATATATTTTTGGTTGCATATGAGACAAAAGAAGGGCCCATGGAGAAGTCAAAGAGCCAGAGGGTAAAGATAAAAGAAGGATGGGACGCATTTTCCCATGAAGAGTCATCTTGGGGAATTCCAAGAGTCACCAAGTGAAGACAAAAGAGTAAGGGCACAATTTCACATGAAGGGACACTTTAAGGAATAAAAAAATTCACCAAGATGAGGACAAAAGATGAAAGGACATTTTTGGTCATGAAGGGTCACCACATGACTTTACAAAGGCTTGAGTATGAAGGGTCGTACAAGTTTGACACCATTTTCCATGAATACTGAAGGGTTATAAAGGGGGAAGGCCAAAGGTCATTGGGAAAGCTATAAATAAATTATTGACAAACCATTTGTAATATGAGAGTTAGAGGTTGATTTGATATTGCAATATCTAGCTTAGAAGAGCAATTGTGAAAGATGAATATGATTTATATTTGTTATATCTAGATTAGAAGAGCAAAGGTGAGAGAGAGGAAAGAGATGTTTTATTGATCTATCATTTGTTGAGATAGCAACATTGAGAGATAGGTGTGTGGTATACACAAAGGGGTTGTGGTCCTGTGGGTTGGTGCTCACAAATTGTTGCTGGGTTGGTGCTGGACAAAGGGGTTGGTGTTACTGTGGGTTGGTGCTCCTGTGGGTTGGTGCTGATGAATTGTTGCTAGGTTGGTGCTTGATAAAGGGTTTGACGCTCATGAATAGTAGCTGGGTTAGTGCTCGACAAAGGGGTATGGTGTTCCTATAATCTTATCTTGTGAATATTGTTTGGGTTGGTGCTCATTCATATACTGGAGATTTTTCTCCATGGTTTTTCCCACATTAGGTTTCCACGTTATATCTGGTGTCTCTCTCTATCTTGTGTGGTGTTTATTGTTTGAGTTTTATTTCATATCTTGAATTTTTGATTAAATGGAATTTGGTTAAGGAAAAGACTTATAAGATATATGATATACTGATTCACCCCTTCTCTCAGTATATCACATGGTTAACAATTGGTGTCAGAGCAGGTTCCTTTTTGAAATGTTTTACAACTTCAAGGTAGATTAGGAAAACACGATGGCTAGATCATAGGAAGGATTTTCTACAAATAAGGCACCTTTGTTTGATGGAATAAATCATGATTTTTATAGCATGAGAATGAAGGTTTATGGAAAGTAGTGGTGGAGGAATATGAATAGCCACAAACATCTACAATTACTCCAATAGAAAATAAGGCAAGTGAATGGAATGCTAAAGCTTTATATGATATTTTATGTGGTTTATGTGAATCTAAATTTGTTAAAGTTATGCAATGTAAATATACTTATGAAACTTTGGTAAAACTTGAGAATATTTACAAAGGTGATGGAAAGGTTCAACAAGCTAAGTTGAAAATTTTTACAAGGCAGTTTGAAAGTTTGAAGATGGAAGAAGAAGAAGAAGAAGATATAGTAAGTTATCTTTTATGATTTAATCAAATCGTAAATCAGATTCAAGGTCTTGGAGAAACATTGGATGAGTCAATAATGGTGTAAAAGGTTTTTAAATCTCTACCAATGAGATATGATGCAAAGGTTTTGGCAATCAAGGAGATGAAGAATTTAGCCAAGCTAAATATGGATGAGCTTCATGGTATTCTCATGGCATATGAGATGGGGACAGAATAAGATAAACCCTCAAAGAGAGAAGCAGCTTTCAAGACATCAAAGAAGGAGAAAGCTAAGATTCAAGAATCAAGTGATAGTTCCAGTGATGATGAAGATGACAATGGAGCACTTTTCATTCGCAAGCTGAAAAGAGGAATAGGTAAATATCAAGGAAAATTACCTTTTAAATGTTTTAATTGTGGAAAGATTAGACATTTTTCAGCTAGATGCCCAAATAAGGGTAATGAAGAAGAAGAAGAATAAGAAAATCCTACATACAAGAAGAATTTAAAAGGCAAATCTAAGAAGGGATTCGAGAAGAAGAGCCTGTATTTTAAGGATCCTAGCTCAGTCGAAGATAGTGGAGTCAGCAATTCAGAAGAAGAAGATATTCTATTCATGACCATACATGAAGGTGATCAAGAAGAAGAAGAGGAGGAAGCTGAAGTGAATATGGAAGGAGAGCTCATTTTTGCCTTGAAAGAGTTAGAAGTTGTTCAAAAGAAGAATCAAATATTAAAGTGCCATATTGAGAAAAATGAAC